>CAOJBJ012766180.1:0-10715 GCA_948291685.1 Euphorbia celastroides
GCTCTGGAACATGTCGAACCTCCAATGTTCTAGTAATGCCATTATGCATCTTGATTTTGACTGTACCGACGCCAACTACCGAAAGTTCTTTATCGTTTCCAAGTAACACTTTTCCACCATCAATTTCTCGATAAGTAAAAACCACTGTGTATTGGGTGACATATGGAAGGTACAAGCGGAATCAAGAATCCAAGCATCTCCACTACTTTCGGTTGACACTGCTAGTACATCAATGACACCGGCGGAACTACTTTCTCCTGTGACAAAATTCGTCTCGCTACAGGAATCATCAGAGTTGCTATTCCCTTTATATTTCCGCTTTAGACAATCTTTTCGTATGTGCCCAATTTCATTACATTTGTAACATCTAACCTTTTTAGATTTGGACTTCCTCCCTCCAAATCCCTTTCTGTTAGATCTACCTCTAACCGTCAAGACCCGAGCCACATCCTCTCTTTCATCACCATCAATTTTCTTCTTCAACTCCTTTGAATTTAACGCCGACTTGACATTCTCCACCGTGATAATGTCTCGACTGAAAATTATGGTGTCGATGAAATTCTCGTACGCGGACGGCAGCTTACACAACAACATCATCGCCTGGTCTTCTTCTTCAATTTTCACATCAATATTTTTCAGGTCAAGATTATCTTATTAAACTCATCAAGATAATCTTTCAGCGACGATCCTTCTTGCATCCAGAGAGAATATAACCGTTGTTTCAAATGCAACCGGCTGGTGAATGACTTGGTCACATAGAGTGTTTCCAGCTTCCTCCATAAGCTGGCAGCGGTCTTTTCTCCAGCAACTTCTCTTAGTATATTGTCAGAAAGACACAACAAAATCGAGCTCCGTGCTTTCTCAATAACCTCCTCCATTTCATCAAGATCGTATTATCCTATCAAAGCTTCCACTCCTTCAAGATCCTTTGATAATCTTTGTTGAACCAGCAACGCCTTCATTTTAATTTTCCATAAATTAAAATCATTCTTGCCATTGAACTTCTTCATTTGAAATCGCATCGCCTGATTGACCACTCGCCATGCTGATTTTCAATTAAATATTCCACCAAAACTCCAGTAACAAAAGAGCAAAAATTGCACCGCAACAACACTGATACCAAACTATTAGTATCAACACTGAATAACGGTTTGCACCAACGGATTCCTCAAGATCTCCCGGGCGCCGTGGTATACTTAATTTTGCAATATATACACTTGTGAGCATGAGATTTTCTAGTCTTGTGTCACGAGATGATGACGATTTTGTCTCTTTGACCATATTCTAGGGTTATTCCCTTGAAGGTCAAAGTTTGGTTGACCCGGGTTTTCGGATCCACAGTTACTATGACCCAAAAACACCCAAAATGGCCCAAACTCACACTAGACCACTTCAAATGCAAAAAATAACCCAAAAAAATCATAAAAAACACCCCCAAAACCCTAGAGTACTCTTGAAGGTCATGTTTGGGATCCGGAAAAACCCTGGAGGTCCTATTTCCTTGGTGGACCTCCACCGGGTAAATGGGACCGCTAGAGCCTTTTCGTGTCTTAAACAAAACCGTCAGACCCGTCAAGAGATTTACAACGCCCTTAAAAATCAAATTTCAAAATTTGGACACGATTTGATCCTGATTTCCTGTGATAAGATATGATTCTTTCCTTATTTCAAACCAAAAATGCCTATAAATATAGACCTTAGGTAACCATTTTCTAGATTCCTAATTTCCAAGGTGAAACTTTGCCAAATTGGAGACTCACACACTTGAAACCTGAACCCTAGCTGTGGATTCAAACACTCGAGGTAATATACCCCGAGAACCTCACTTAACTGACTATTCTGTCTTTTTTTATTATATTTTCATTTTCTTGTATGGATTTTTTACAGGTGAGAAAAACAGAAGGCCAGCGGCCCCACAGGACTGCCAGGTGGCAAACAGGGCTGCCAGCTATTCCTCTGGACTTCTCGGCCCTTTGTTCTTCTATTTATAGTTTTTTTTCTGTATTTTCTATTTCCAGATCTGACTTTTTTACTTGATTTTGATCCAAGTTCAGTTCTTTTAAGATTATTTTGAGTATTTATCATTTTTTCTAGCTTTTGACTTGCTTTTGGTTTTCATTTCTTGCAGGTTGGAATAACCGAAGGCTAGTGGCCCCGAGGGACCACTACGGTCTTGTATAGGGCCGTCGGCGGCCCTATAGAACCGCCAGGTGGAGAACAAGGCCGCTAATGCTTTTTCGGGACCTCCAGGCCATCTATTCTTGGGACCATTGATCCATTTTTCAATAATTTCAAAACTGAGTTATTTCAAAACCCGATCAAGAGAGGACAGAGGTTCCCTGAGGTCAACCTCTTTCTCCCTCCTCTGGGAGTTGGCTGCAAGTCTAGCCTCCATTATCTTTGTTTCGTTATTCACTGATTTTCATCGATTTCGAGGCTATTTCAGGGTATATTTCCTAAAATGAGAGCCATTTTGGCACCCGAGCTGACCATGGCCTGTTTTTACTGTTTTGAGACTAGTGAGAGTGCTGGTCCCCTTATGAGAGTGATGGTGGTCCTATAGGACCTCCACCGGCATTTCAGGACCTCTAGGGTCCTTACAGCGTTCCAGTAAGACCGCCAGGGTATCCAACAGATCTTTGGGGTGAAAAGACCTTTCCAAGAGTGATCTTAGGTTAAAAAACCAAGGATAGATTGCTCAGATTCCCTTTTTAATGGTCAAAATCACCTAAAATCTCGGGTTTTATACTTTTTGTTTGTTTTAACCCTTTTATATACTGATTTTATACCTTTTTAATATGTTTATACTTTATTATGATTTGTTATACTTTAACATGTGTGGACTAACTCTTTTGTTTAGTGATGAAGTTTAGGTATCTCGGGCGTTATACCTTTTGAGGAGACCTTTAGATGAATGTTTAGGGTTTATTTATGCTTTTAATTTTTAGCATAGATCGGTTGTATAGGTTTCTTATTTGCTTTGGGGGTTGTAATTTTTTAATTTACTTTTCTTCTATGCATGCTATGTGAACCGGACTTAAAATAACAACTCGTACTTCAAAAGAATGAATGTAGGTTTGATAACACACTTTGATAAACAAACTTGAAATTTATGTTTTTAATCAAATATCTTTGAACTTAAACAATCGAGAAGTAAAGTTTGCCAAACGAACTCATTTTCTCAAAATCGATTTGTTTTTAGAAGGTTAAAATGAATTGATTTATTTTCCCAACTCTATCGGGTGGCGACTCCATTTTCAAATCAAACCATCGCACATAAAGCTCAACTTTCCAAAGTTTGCTTTCGCGTTTCGAAAACCTTCACCATCGGAAAATTTTTTGATGAATAGTGCCGTAACCTTAGGTTACTATTCACGAAAATTTTCTGCAACGAAACTCCGAACTGACTGCAGCACCGAATTCGTTGTAATTTTCTAATCTTCGTGATATATTTATTTCCAAAATATATTTATGGACAGAAAACCAGCAGCTCAGCTCTGATACCACTTGTTGGGATCGGCGAGCAATTAATCACAGCTCAACGGTTGTCACTCACTTGGAATAATTTAATAAGGCAAATAAATAACGAAAACAGGAAAGAGAATAATAGCAAATGGACACAAGGATTTAATATGGTTTGGCCAATACTGTCTACGTCTACACCGACGATCAAAGAAATTCCACTAAGAACAACTGGAGATTACAAGATCACTCAAGTATTTACATTCTCAATCTGATGACCCCAATACACCTAGAAAAAATTCACACGATAGAATAATGGTCTACCGATCTTTAACTCTCTCTAAATCACAATACACTCGATTAACACTTCCTCGTTAATTGATATTCCAGGATATCAATTACATAACATTTCATGGCTTTTTATAGCCAATCATTGTGCATGTAAACACTTGCCCATTAGTCTCAATTTAAGGCCGCATCATTAAAATAGTCTCACCTGCTTTTGATTATTTACCCCTCCAATTCAAATGTGTTGACTGTATTATAACAATCACCACCAACTAAATTAATTTGTTCATTTTTGTCAAAACAAAACGCAAGCCAATTTCCAAAGTTTTGACGAATCAATTCACCAATTTCAAATTATCACTCCAACACAATACACTGAGTCACTGACAATTTGGAGTTTAATTGTCTGAACGAAACAAAAAAGAAAATCAAATAGAAAAGGGGGAAAATCGAATTTGAAGAAATTTGGATTTCATTAAATTTAAGGAAATACTAATAGTCATCCATTTTATACAATTTATTATTTATATAGGCTAAATTCATCCATATTATTGCAAATAATCAAAACCAAAATGTTTGAAATTTGAATAGATAAGTAGCCAGGTAATATAAGAACGGAAACTCTACAATGCTACCACAACATTATCTTCTTATAATAATATTATATTTAATAAATTCAAATTAAAGGAAATTTTTAATTTAATATTAATCAACTAATTAATTAATGGATTCATTTTGATTCTTTAATTATCTCCCACTTTTAATTATTTCCTAAAATTTCTCTTCTACGATTTTCAAATATCTTCCAAGTGAGATAATTTTGGTTTGTAAATAACGAACTCACCAAAATTGCTCCAGGATTTTCATTGTTGATACTCTGCGATCGGTTGTTGATTCATCTCTTTTTGTTGACTGGATATGATCTCTTTTTTCTTCCTCCAAGAACCCGAACTGATTTTGTGATTCATCTCGAGCATTAGCTTTCTGCTTTCTTCTGGTCATCAATATGAGCTTATCAAGATGAATCAATTCAGGGCCTGTCATTGAGCATTGTTCAGTTATTCTCTAAACAGGTATACCTTGAAAGCAAAGATAGATCATAATCCATTGCGAACTGAAGCCACAAAACATACTTTTATGCGCAAGCTGAAATACTTTTTCTGAAGAACTGTGATAATAATCTCTGTTATAGATGTTTAAAACTGGTTTTTTATTTCTTGGTACTAATAAGTCATTACTATTGGGATTTGAAATATGAAATTTGCTTAAATTTGAAATTCAACATATGTACAAATTTCACCATTCATTTGAATGACAAAAGCACAAAACTTAAGAATGCAATTCAATGAGAAAAATGCAGAAATAAAATTGCCATGACTTGATTGAGCATGTTGTGTTCTTCAATCGATGCAGTCATTTATATCCTGTAACCTTTATCTAGCTTCACTTCTCTTCTTCACAAAAGATAGAGACAAACTCCTAAAATATGCATTTGAGCATAAAATAATAGCCAGGAGATCGTAAGTGAAACGGGAACAAGAAAAATACAGTTACAAGACATATAGACATTTTCTTACATGGATGGAACAAATATATAACCTAACCTAATATGAGAGGCCATGGAATGAGTACACAATATAATGAGGACAGCAACAAATATCAGAACTGAATGTTTACCAAAATTGATTTAGAGGAGGCCCAACAGTATCTAAATTGCGCTAGAAGGGGTGCAAACTTCGGCAAACCACAAGAGTTTGCATCTTCAGCAGGGGTATTGTCTGAAACACCTTCAGATATGCATGAGAAGCACAATTCTTTTACTATCAAGCGAGAATACAATACAGTACCAAATAATAAAGCAAGAATGCAATGGCATGTTAGAGAAAGAAATGATAGACTTTGTAGTTCATTATGTTCATTTCTCTATTCTCAACCTTTCTTTTGACAATAAAAACATATAGGCGTAGACTACATTAACAAAACATTTGATACAAATACAATAATTAAGCATTATGAGGGCTACTCTCATGGCAAGACAAGTAATCATAATAAGGACACTGCACTTTCGAGAAACCAAATAGGAACTACTACAACTTGAGAGTCTCTTTTTCCGACGACAAACATAAACTTAATTTTGCTCTCAATTAGAAGACTACAAAACCGTAACCGTAACTTTTACTGACCATTACGCGTCTTTACTAAAAGAAATTCGTAAATCAACAAATAAATCCAAATCAATATACTCACAATGTCAAGATAGAGAAACTCATTCTTGGAGTATATGCAAGGGAACGTACTAGAAATCACGTACTCTTATTTTCCCAATATTAGATACAGACTTGATCTTAGGTACACTACAGTTCTTCAACACGCTACAAACTGAAGGTAATGTTTTTCGGAGGACAGAAGTACTTGCATGTGCAATGTCTCTGAATCTTTTGCTGTTTTTGAGTTTGAGTTTCATTTTATGTTGTTGATTTGTCTTGTAATTCGGATTGTGTTGTGTCACTAAGTTCAACCTAGTATAGGATAACATATTTTTAATGTTCATTTGGCCCTCTCAACTCATTTTTGTATTCCCATTACTTCATACACATATCATTGATCAAACTTGTGACCGCATGCAAATGCTTAAGAGACACATCATCTCATCTCTCTAAGCCAACTTATGGTTGGTAACATTTTGCATATTTGTATCATATTTTGTTAAAAAAAATTATGCCATGTTTTTGGATGGTGTGTCTTTTGGTGAATCTGACAAATATTGTAAACAAAACGTCATCTACAATATGTGAACTAAATGAAATTGATGAAACCATAAGTAACCAAAACTTTGAAAGGTCTTAATTTTTCATTTGTTACAAAAGAAAACCTACGCTCTTGTTTACCCACTATAAAAATGTTTGAAGAGATCTATAAAAATGAAAATATTTCAATATACTAATATAGGAGGAGAGAGTGATAATGGAAGCAAGAAGTGTTCGTAGTATTGCATGTATTTTTGTCCTCGGACTAACAATTTTGGCTTCAATGATATCAGTGTAGGCAGTGTATTGGCGAGCACGGTGTGACAATGTGTGTGCAATTGTGCATCAGTAAACCCTGCTGCATATGATCTTTGTGTCGATATTTGTAGGAATCGTTGTGCACACAATTTATATGATAAGAGAATTGCAAAAACTCCAAGTTATCTTCTAACTTATAATTAATATTATGTATACTAAATCAGGTATATTTTAAAATAAGTTTGATTATCAAACATTTATACGTAAGAGTTCTATACATGTTGTTGGTTATACGGAACGAATATATATATTGTTTTAGTGTTTATATGAAATGTGCTTTTCTAACAGTTTCTACTATTATTAAAAAAGAAAAAGAACAAACAGTTTCTACTAATTAAACATTACGGCCTTTCATATGGGCGTATTCTATGTTCAATGAATATGAACTTCTTCTGTTGAATATGGTTTTTGTTTTACCCAATTTGGATATTTCCGGATGAGGCTAATTGTAAAATAGACAAAAACACAGTTTCTATATATTTTGATTGTTAGGTCATAAAATAATGTATTTTCTGCTACAAATATAAGAAAGTCACTATTATCAGATTACATTTAACATTATTTTTTACAACATACTCTCTCCATTTAAATATATATAACTTTTTAACTAATTTACGAGTTTTAATAAAACAATAAACTAACATGTAATTTACTATTTGACTCTTAAATTAAGTCATGCAACTAATATAATGCTTCATATTTATCTTGAAAATTGTAAAAATGTCGGGTTTGACAGTTGCGATCTATCGGTTGGAGCATTTGCTGGGGTTACAGCTGCAGAATGGGCCCTTGGCGAATCGGCACTGGCATTTGGATGTCTTATAAGGAAACTTTGGAGCATGTACAACAGGATTCGGGTTCGATTTTGACGGGTCCGTCGCCGGAATTATCTGATTTGGAGGTTTCGGAGTCGGGTCTGGCAGGTTTTTTCTGGTATGCTCGTTTTTTGGATCATTGCTCCAGCTCCAGTTCTGATTGTACATAGTCGTCATCACCGTCTGTGTTGTCTTCAATTGAGTGTTCGGATTCTGACATGTCCATGTCTTCCATCACCATGATTGAGTTTCAGTATCCCTATGAAAGGAAAAAGAAAGAGAAACAAACAAATGCACATTGACTAGAATATAAAAAAGAAACTTGAAGAGTAAAATCAATTTACCGGATTTCGCAATCTATATTTGTGTTCTTCGTAGGCCATACTCAGCCATCAAAATGTAAGATACAAAAGCATTGAAGAAGAACAATCAGTTCAAGAAACGAGAAACTTACTACAGGTTAACTTTCTGATTATTATTCCCTTACCCATCATCATCCAAATTTCTTATTTCTAGAGCACAATATGAAATCGACTGGGTTGCTATTTACATTTATAGTCGGTACAAAATATAAAATTAACCTTAGAAAAAACCTTCTCAAAACACATTAGTATGAGCACAATATGAAAGGCCAAACGCCTGTGCCCCATTTTATTTCATCTTTATTTTGACCTTTTCTTAATTTTATTATTATCTGTGGTTTTCTTTTATTATTTATGTTTTCTGAATTAAAGTGTTGTTTGAGTTGAGATTGGCCCTAAATTTTGATAAACTATTTTGTCTTTTGTATTGACTGCAACGAGTAATTTCCGACTAAAATAGCCGAAATCGGTACAAATAATATGAAACAAACCTGTGATTTCAATTGGCGAATGAGTTCAGCCTTCTGCATTTCGAGATGTGTAGCCAAAGTACCGAGTTTCACCACCTTTTCCTTCAAGTCTCTGATTTCACCATCCTTTTCCCTATACTCAACTTCTTTATCCCGCAATTGGCACCTTCAAAAATTAGCAACACAATCAACTAACTCATTAGAAGCAGAGTCAGTCAAAGTGAAGAAGTTTCATGTTTTACCGATTTGCAGTCTACCAAATTAACATGAACATATTCAACTGAATTCATGAAATTTGACTTATAATGGCCAGATGACGCTAAGTTGAATAGATAGTTCATGACATTTTTAGCCTCTGGTAGAGAATGGACTATCTTTGGCCATCCTAGCCCGTCTACACAGCGAGTAACTCCTTTCAGTCAGCATTTACAGCAAGATATAATAACTGGAACTCAACAAGATGACCTTGATATTTTACACATACAAAGAGAGACTACTACAACTATTAGAAAGTTAAGTAACAGAAAAAACAGTACAACTAGTGGACTTAGAGATAAAAATGTTCAAACATAACTCTGCAAAAATGAATATGACGAGACTGACTCTTCAATTTGGCACTTTATGAACTTGTAGAGTCACTTCAAGCTCATGCTCGATTTCTTGCATCAGACCCTTCATACAAAAATATTTGACAGTAAGAACAAAATTTCAATACAATCATGAAAATAAAAATGTCAATGCATGTAAGATACCTGCATTGCACAACATATGTTTAGAACAAAATAATAGTTCTCAAACAGTTTCTATCTAATAGATAGAAATCTGCCATTCCAATTTTCACCTGTGTCTCAAGGAGAGTCAACTTCTTTAGGTAATCTTCCTTCAATTTCCGAGCACCATCCTCACAAGTGGCAAGGTTATGCCTCAATTCCTCGGTTTCTTTCTGCAAATTAATAACATAAATAAACATTGATATATGACCAAAGAAAGATAACAAACGTCTGTATGGAATAATGAAGGCAATCAAACCAAACCAAATACTGTAATTAACAAAAGCCTGCAAAGATCTCTTTTCTTCTCGCAATGTTGTTTTAGAACTGGCCTGTCACTGCTTCATTTCAGCCTGGAAACGAATAAAAATAAGAAACAAGAGTGAGCTATAACATTAGAGAAAAATCTGTAACATCAGAGAAAGCTGCGAGGAACGAACAAGGTCTTTTTCACCGGGTGACACATGACAGCTTGCGCTAAATATTGCCAATTCATGAGATACTGTGTTTGGAACTTTCTGTCATGTTATATGTTTGAGTCCTAAGAATTTGAATGTGATATATTTGAGAAAAGTCAGACTTCCAAAGTTCTGTTTTTTTTACAAAAATAAACATAATTTGGAGCTCTCAGCCAACATTCCTGTTGGTTTAAAAGAATGACAGCAGATAGAAATTGATGAAAAAAGACTTGTATTATTTCAGCATTGAAGCTTAACATATTTAGGGAACAAAAACTAACGTACACCAGATATGAAGGAGCTAATATCTGGTTGTTACAAATTGAAAAAATAAAATACTATTAGATAATTATCAGATTTGAGTATCTGATATCCAAACTGATCAGACTTATTCAAATTAAAATCAATAGACAGAATGACAGCTAACACTACTCCTCCTTGGCATTTTGGCGAGTCTGAGAACTTCGAATCTTTCTTTTGGCAAGGCCTTCGTCAGTAAATCAGCAAGTTGATCGGTTGATGAACAATGAGTTAGAGTGACTTCACTTGATTGTTGAGCTTCTCGAATAAAATTATACTTTATGCTGATGTGTTTGGTCCTCCCATGAAACACAGGATTCTTCGAAATTGACACTGCAGACAGATTGTCACATCTAATTTCAGTTGGATCTTTTTGTTGACACCCTAGATCCTTCAAAAGCTTCCTTAACCAAATAGCTTGGTTCACAGCAGAGGCAGCAGCGATATATTCCGCTTCGGCAGTCGATTGTGCTGTTGTTTCTTGTTTTTTCGAGCTCCATGTAAAGACACCATCACCAAATGAGAACAAATTGCCATATGTGCTTTTGAAATCATCTAAACAATCTCCCCAATCACTGTCTGAATACCCCAGCAGCTTCACAACTACATTTTCTGCATTTTTTAACATAACACCAAACTCCATGGTACCTTTCAAGTACCTAATAATTTTTTTTACTGCTGAAAAATGCTTTTCAGATGGATAATGCATGTATCGAGATAAATTA
>CAOJBJ012767358.1:0-12422 GCA_948291685.1 Euphorbia celastroides
TAACAATACATTCTCAATTTTCAACTAAATGTTTTTCTTACTCAAATAAGTAGTCTATTAAATTAAATTAAAAGCAATTATAATTCTAATAAAAGATGCATAATACATGAAGTGAAATTCCCTTACATGCCCAATAATAAACTACACGAGATCACTAACAACTTTTCAGTGTGATTCGTAGACTACAAAACATTGATACTTCCAAACACTAAGACAAATTAATGGAGTTAAAAGCATCGGACATAAATATGATAAAAAACAAACTAACTAAACTTAGTCTTACAGCAAGACAAACATTTTCTTGAGCAAGACTTATTATTGAAACAACTCAAATGCATTTTTAAATGGGAGCAAACACCGCATTGATATTAATTTATACAAGACCAAATGTCTCCAGACCCTCCTAAACTTGTCCATTTTTTTGTCCGGCCCCCGTAAACTTTCAAAAAGTTCTCTTACCCCCCTGAACTTTCTAAAAGTTTATCTCGTCCCCTTTAAAAACTTTTAATAGTTTCTCTCACCCCCTTAGGTGCCACGTGTCGACTTCTGACTGGTTTGACTTTTTAAACATGACATCCAATCAAAAGTTGACATGTGGCACCTAGGAGGATGAGAGAAACTTTTAAAAGTTTTTAAAGGGGACTAGAGAAACTTTTAAAAAGTTCAGGGGGGCGAGAGAAACTTTTGAAAGTTGAGGAGGTCGAACAAAAAAATGGACAAGTTCAGGGAGGTCCCGATGCATTAAACCATTTATACAATATCTACTCTCTTGCTCACTTAAAATTGTTGTGGTCTTAAACTTTTTAAGTGACTCTAAAATTATTTACATTTTGAAAATTGCACCTAATAACCCTTTGATCCCAACTTAACCTCACAACAAAGAGAGAACGTATTTCACAACCAAACTAAGCACAATCGTTTACCACTTTGATGAATATTCTCCTTGGTTGGTAGAGTATACTTTCAATTGTTTTATTAGTTGTTTGATTCTTTCTTTTGTTTTTTTTTAAAAAAAACATTTCTTTTATGTTTTTCCTTTCTTTCTTGCAGAATTTTTTATTTTTATAACATTTATTTGAGCTTGTTGTATATTGGTCTCCACTTCATAAAAAATGAATAACATCTGCTCCTCAAAGTTTATCAAGATGAACAGTACTATGGAAGAATTTAACTGAATCAAACGTGAATAAAAAACTTACAAGCAATACTAAATTTACTAAAAATTTGCATGCGGGACAAGCAGTAGAGATTCTTCTTTTTGCAAGGTTATACCAAACTTCTCAAAGGTGTTCAAACTTTTAAGATCATTTCTATTCGGAAGTGACCATTGAAAGCTATGTAGTAAGTATCCCAAAATTAATGGTAATTGTCTAATAGCCATAGGTAATCCAAGACAAATCCTTCTTCCTGATCCAAATGGTATAAACTCGAAATCATGACCCTTAAAATCTATATTGGTTGTCATAAACCTTTCTGGTTTGAATGATAATGGATCTTCCCAAGTTAAGCCATCTCTCCCGATTGTCCAAACATTTATTAACAGTTGAGCATCTTTTGGTATCACGTAATTCATTATTTCACAAGTCTGAGGAGCTCTATGTGGAAGCAAAAACGGAGCTGGCGGATGCAATCTCAATGTTTCCTTTACACAAGCATTCAAATATGGAAGCTGTGAAACTACTAACTCATTGATTGTTTTGTCGTTGATTTCTTGATCTAACTCTTCTCTAAGAGTTTCCATGACTTGTTCATTTTTTAGGAGCTCTGTCATTGCCCATTCTATTGTTGTAGTAGTAGTATCAGTTGCCGCACTCAAAAACTCCTGCAAAGATTATAAAATTCTAAATAAGTTAGAAATTCCTCTTTCAACTATTGTGATTGTCCACCTACTATTCATAACTAATATATACAGATAGATATATATATAGTCTTCAAATAATCACTAACTAACGGCAATTTCCGAGCCACTATTTGAAAAAATTGCTCCAGGGGAAACTTGGATCCGATCAGGACTTTATGTGTCATCGCTCTACACAAGACTTATTCCTTCAAAGTCTAATCTAATCAAAATTCTAACTCTTATGCAGACCAAGAGTTTGAGTTCAAATCCAACTTGGAGAGTAAACTTGTACTCTAATCTTACATTCCATTTCTCTCATCCCTCATCCAGTAAGTCAACGGAAAGTGTCTTGATGGACACCCCTAATCCTAAAACATATCTTATTTTATAGGTGTATTCCGATCAACAAACTACAATCATACGTTGGAATTTTAAGACTAAATGGGTCTTTGACAACTTTGGTAATGTTTGTAAGTGTTTAGTTACAGCGGTTTTAAACTATCTTAAAATTCACTAGCCATAACTAACACCTATCCGCAATATATAGGTACAAATATCAGCTAAACGAAGCGGGCCTATCCTCTCTCGACTTCAAAAACTCCATCATCTCCTTCAGCTTCTTCTCTCTCAATTTCGCCTGAGATTCAATTGCTTTCGCCGAGAAAAGCTCGGTCCGGCTCAGAGATCTGAGGAGCTTCCATTGATCGGAGCAGTTAGGGTTCCAAACAAGAGCTAGGCGCTCGAGCTCATCGCTCCGGCGATGAATAGCTTTCCTTATGAATCTGGCGCAAAGAAAGCGGTCGTGGTTTTTGAGAATCTCAGCGGCGGCGGACGGTGAAGATGCGACGATCACGAGTTGAGAACCGAGGCGAAGTGAGAATAAAGGGCCGTAAATTTGGGCGAATTTAGCCATTGAGATGTGCAGTGCTTTGGGTTGTAGCTGTAGGATGTTTCCGATGACCGGCCATGGCGTGGGACCCGGCGGAAGAGACCAGCGGTCGGAGAACACGGAGGTGATGTAGTTGAATGAAATGACGAGGAAAATGGGTAAAAGGAAAAGGGGAGAAAATATGAAATTCAGAAATGTATTAGTGAGAGTTTGCTCCATTGTTGAATCTGACTTGTGAACTCAAGAGCTTTGGATTCATATGTTATTGATTTTTTCTATGATTTAAATAATCAAAATTAGCTGTAATAAAACCGTTGAAAATATTGACGATAGCGACTCATCAATCGAGGTAAACTAAATGATGCATTAGTTTGGGTGTAAACGGTGCTTAATTTTTTGGATGGGGACTCCATTTCCCGAATAATGACTATTTTAATGAAAAAAATTTCCACATTTCAATCCCCACTAAGAATTCGTGGAGATTTTTTTTCTCATTTCTCATCATGCATTCCCTATTTACCCATTAAAAATAAACTGTATAAATTTTTCCTAAAAGTCTTGTTGAACACGAATAAATTTTTCAAAAGTATAATATTGAAATAAATTTTAATTAGTTTAATTAGATCGATATCATGTTCTTTCTATGAAATCCAATGAAAATGGATACAAAATATCAAACCTTACACAAATAAATCTAAATCAATTGATCAATTAATTTGAATATCTCACTGTTATCAATTATAAAATCATCGCAACTTTATCAATTATAAATTCATTCAAGTCATTAAAATTGCTAACTTCAAAATTTATAAAAGGAACTTAATTAGTTATTTTAAGGTCATAGTCCATAAAACACTTTATATTGATAGTTTGTATTCCTTTGTTATAAAATATATTAAATAATATAATTTAACATATATTAAGTAGTTTACTATTTCAGGTATTTATCGGAGATTTCCTAATTCACAGTTATTACTGTGAAATCTATTTGCAGTTAACAAACGATCAATATTAACGTTATAGCTAGTTGGCAATTGACCCGATACGAACTGACGAATGAATAATTATTGTCTAATACTTTGAAAAGTTCACAAACATTTTTAAGCAAGTAGACTGAAGGTGAGCATTGTTAATTTTATGATCGAACCTAGAAATAAAACATAGAATGCATTGATTTTATTTTTTGCAAAATATGTCTATATGTTACGAAATTGAATGATATTGTTGCTCCTCAAAGTTTAGCAAGATGAACTAGCCAATTGTATAATACTATTGAAGCATCTTATTTCCATCAACCTTCAACAAAACTTACAAGAGGAATCGAATTTAATGGAATTTCGTATGTGGAATGAGTAGTAGAGTTTCTTCCTTCTGCAAGGTTATGCTGAACTTTTCGGTCATGTTCATATTTTTCGGATCCCCACCATTTAGAAGCGACCAGTGAAAGTTAAGCAACAAATACCCCGAAATTAATGGTAGTTGTCTGATAGCCATAGGTAGTCCGGGACAAATCCTTCTTCCTGATCCAAAAGGTATTAGCTCAAAATCATGACCCTTTAGATCTATATTAGTTTTTAGAAATCTTTCTGGCTTAAACAGCAATGGATCTTCCCAAGTTGAACTATCTCTTCCGATGGCCCAAACATTAACAAATATATGTGTGTCTTTCGGTATGGTGTAATTCATTATTTCACAAGTTTGAGGAAGCAAAAAAGGGCCTGGTGGATGTAACCTCAATGTTTCCTTTATGCAAGCATTTAAGTATGGAAGTTGTGAAACCATAGACTCGTTGATCTTTTTAACATTGATTTCTCAATTTAGCTCTTCTTGAAGAGTTCTCATGACTTGTTCATTCTTTAAGAGTTCAACCATTGCCCACTCTATTGTTGTGGTAGTAGTGTCTGTTCCAGCGCCCAAAAACTCCTACAAATTTGAAAACTACTGATAGCTCAAAAGATGAAAATTGAAAAACATAAACATTTCTTTCATCTTTATAGTTAAGTTTTTCAAAAAAAAAAATCTTTATAGTTAATCTCGCTACTAATTAAATTGAAATATAATTATTAAGTACACAAAGCAATAACCAATTAGTTTTTTGGTCAAGTAAGACATTCACTTGCTTGAACAGTTCGAGGTTTAGTCATAGTGAAGACTTCTCACAGTTCGAAACCTTCTTCTTCAATCCCTGAAGATCCAACGCCTCTAGCCATGGATAAAACTCTGCAATATTCGGGCCACTCATCAACTCCATCATCTTCCATATCGCACTTTTCACCTTTCCTCCATCTTCAAACCCTACCAAATCCTCAGAAAACAGAAGATTCGAAATGGTGTTGAATACAGTAGCAAACACAATCTCCCCAATGTTCACTACTTTCCCCTCTTTCGATTTCAGAAACTCAATCATCTCCTTGAGTTTCTTCTCTCTCAGTTTCGCCTGAGATTGGATTGCTTTGGCTGAGAAAAGCTCGGTCCGCTCAGAGATCTCACTAGCTTCCATCGATCGGAGCAGTTAGGGTTCAAAGAGCTATGCGTTCAAGCTCATCGCTCCGGTAAGGAATAGCTTTCCGTACGGATCTTGCGCAGAGCAAACGGTCGTGGGTTTTGAGAATCTCGGCGGCGGCGTAAGGTGAAGATGCGATGATGGCGAGTTGAGACGCGAAGCGAGAATAAAGGGCCGTAAATTTGGGCGAAATTAGCCATTGAAATGTGCAGATTTTTGGGGTGTAGCTGTAGAATGTTTCCGATGAGTGGCCATGGCGTTGGTCCCGGCGGAAGAGACCGCCGGTGGAAAATGGAAGCGGTGTAGTTGAGTAAAATGATGAAGAAAAGAGATAGAAGAAGCAGAAGGAACATTGGAGAAGATGAGATGAGATGAGCTTGAGGATTCAAAAAATTGATATCTTCTACCAAGCAATGAACTATGATTACTTGTACTTACAAGATTTTTGCTTTTATCAAAATGTACTCTTACAAGATTTGTTTTATCATTTGGCTATTATTTGGAGAAAAAATCAAATATATTCAACACGTGCCTGAATAATATCAACATTTACTGTTAACTTTCATGTACAGTATGTTAGATAAATTTGGTTGTCATAGTTGAGCTTACCATGGGCCCAGGAAGGGAAAAAAAACTTTGAATTTGATAGTTATTCATGTTTTCCATCGCATCACATCATTTCGTCGAAGCTCAATATGATCAAGGATGGAGGAGGGTCTGGTGCCCCCACCAAATGCCAGAAACCTACTTCTCTTCTACTTGTATGAGGGGAATTTATAATGGATACCGGATAGTAAGTACCCATTCTCAATCTAAAGGTTATCAATTTTTTAAAAAATATAAATTTAATGAAAAATAAAATAGATGTGAGGCCACAAAAAAAGATAGCTCTTGGATGAGGGATATACTTAAGGACCTAGTATCCTCTATAAAATTCCCTTGTATGAGAAATTGAAAACGAAGAATACTCCTTCAAAAAATTTGGCTAGAAAATACTTGACTGTAAAAGAAATGACTGAATAATAAGTTAGGAGAAAGAAGGAAGGCGATGAAATTTTTATGGTTATTGTGAGTATCAACTTTTAGTTGTCGTTTCTTGTTTGTTAATTTGCAATCTATTTTTTAATAACAAGTAAACTTAATATAAAAATAAATAAAAAGTAATTATGCTTTCACTTAAAGCAACAACGTTTTTTTTTTTTTAAATCTACTTCTACAAATTATATTTAGGTGAAACATTAATAAATATTTTTACAAAGAAATGCATGTTTATCCTTATTTTAGCCATAAAGTTTAAGTGACAATTTGTTCATTTCTTATCATATACACAAAAAAACTAGTTTTACTCTAGTTGATTTAATATAATTTTGGAGTCTTGATATATATTGCTCTTTTTGTTTTCGTAAAAGTAAAATGTAAATAATATAAAAGATATATGTGGTTCCTACATGTACAAGACATATACACAAAAATACGAATATGATAAAGAATTTTTTTTAATATGTTTTATAATCAAATATGAAGATTGTATTTAATGAGATCCTTACATAGGTGAATGAGTATATCAATAGAAATTATTAGCTAAATTAAAAATATTGCTTAATATCTTCCCCAAAATTTTCACTCAAATTCCGGATCATACTATGACATTATTCTTCATGCCTAACTAAGCAGTGGCGGAGGTGGTCGGCCGCCCACCCTCGTCGCCGGAAACTATTAACCCCCTTCTTCATTCGCTTCTCGCCGGTTAAGGATCGCAGCCCTTCTTCAAGCCGCCGCCCACTGCATTTCTCTTGTTTTATCCATAGCCAAAACGTTGCCGGTTTTGCCCTATTTAATTGATGGAAAAATGTCGCCGTTTGCAGTCTCTGTTGAATTAGGCTAATTAGCCAATATTATCCTTTCCAACCTTAAAGTTTCAGCTCCTTTACTCTTTCTCTTAATCAGAATCAGTGACCTGATAAGTGATTATTTCCTGCCACAAGCAGCCAGTTATCCACAACACAAGACAACGACTCAACTCTCCCTTGGCAAATTATTTCCGCCCATTTTCAGTCTTAACCCGACGCTCTTTCTCTCAATCAGACAATCAGTGGCCTATTAAGGTGATTTCTCACGTTAATTACACTAATTAGCCATTAATTTCAATTGCAATCACCTAATTAATCGGAACTTTTGAATTTGAAGATTTTTCGTAGAGTTCTTGCATAGTTACTTTGTTCAATTATGTTTTAGTATAATCTTATTTAAAACTAAAACTCGATCGTATCAGTAAATGAATGGGCAAAGTTTAATTGAATATGCCAAAAACCCAATTCACTACAATAATGTTACTTTCAGTTAGGCAATATTTTATCAGTTGAAAACATTATAGCTTGGTGGTGTTTATTGAGATAGCTATTGACAACCATTTAGAAAGAAGTTTTCTTGTTTGCATCAACCCAAAAGAATGTCGATTTGATCCCGTGACCTTCAATATCTAAAATTCAGTCTAAACTACTAGGTTATGATGTTTTTTTTTAAAAAAAATTGTCTCATAATGGGCTTACATTAATATTCAAACCCTTACCTCTCCCACCCGAATGTGGACTCGAACCTGCGACCTCTAGAATCACAGATTCAGTTGTTAACCACTAGGTTACAACCTTTGCCACTACTAGGTTATGATGTTAATTTGCAACATTTGTAGAAAATGGAAACTCTTAAAACTAAATAAATTTAGATTAAAAAACATTTAATTATGTTATTTCTTGTTTGTATCTAGTGAGTTTTTTAATTTTATAATTTTGATCGATAAATTGCATTGAAAATTTTGACAGTGAAAAAGTAAATTTCTATATAAGAAAAATTCGTCTCTCCTTTACGCCACTGTGCCTAAGTGCCCCCGAAGTCCAAGTTCTGGTTCTGCCATTGAATATGTTTGTGTCCTTAGAAATTTCTAATAGTTTCTTGTCCCTGTAAATTTTTTAAGCTCTTCTCATCCCCCGAAAAAATCAACCTCAACCTATTATGTGTTACGGCCTTGACAAACATGGGTTATATGTCTTTCATTCACATCGATCTCTACTTCACATGATCTCCTAATTATTTCATTCCTCTTTTATTGTTTTGGTCGTTTATTCTCTTTTAGATGTGTATATATAATATTTTGTTCATTTTATTTTTATCTTCAAAATCACATCTATATAGATTTTTCCAAACTTTCTAATTTTACTTTCATTGCAGCCAAATGAAAGGTAATTCTCATGCTACAGCTAACTAATAATAATATGATGCTTTGAAAAGAAGATCAAAGATATTTGAAAATGATTGAATAGATAGAACCTAGCAGTCCATCAATTTGTGTAAAGCATGTCTATATTTAACAAAAATAGATAGCATAACTAATCCTTGGAGTTTATGAAGATGAACTTATCAAATGTATAACACTACCGAAGCATGTGCCTTGTTCTCTCACACTATAAAAAAAATCCACAAGCAATTTTACTTTTAATACAATTTTGTATGTTGTACAAGCAGTAGAGATTCTTTCATTTGTAAGGTTATGCCGAACTTTTCAGTCATGTTCAAGCTGCTAGGATCCTCACCATTTGGAAGGGACCAATGAAAGTTATGAAGTAGATATCCCAAGATTAATGCTAGTTGTCTAACAGCCATAGGTAGTCCCGGGCAAATTCTTCTTCCCGATCCAAATGGTAAGAACTCAAAATTATGACCTTTAAAATCTATATTAGTTGATAGGAATCTTTCCGGCTTAAATAACAGTGGATCTTTCCATGTTGAGCTATCTCTTCCAATGGCCCAAACATTAACAAGTAGTTGAGCATCCTTCGGTATTTTATAACTCATTATTTCACAAGTCTGATGAGCTCTATGTGGAACCAAAAAAGGAGCTGGGGGATGCAATCTCAGTGTTTCCTTTACACAAGCATTCAAATATGGAAGCTGCGAGACTAAACATTCATCGATTGTTTTGTCTTTGATTGCTCGATCCAGCTCTTCTTGAAGGGTTTTCATGACTTTTTCATTCTTTAGGAGCTCTGTCATTGCCCACTCTATTGTTGTGGTAGTAGTGTCGGTACCAGCACTGAAAAACTCCTGAATGTATTTTTTTCAAAACAAGAGAGAGGTAAAGATAACTCATGAAATATACAACGAACACAAATATTCTCTTTCTCTTTTCAGTTGCCCATCTAGTTTACCAGAGCATTACTCCGACTGTATCCACATCTAATTTGATGCACGCTTTTGTTTGTGGTTGGTGTGGATGGCATTTTGTTGAAGAAGCTAAAAGACGGCTATAGAGATAAAATTTCATCGGAGAAGTGAAAAAGGGTTGTCATTTTTTGTCGGGGATGAGGAGAAAAGGCGGTAGGAAATGGGATATCGTTTGAGATGGGAGGCGACAACAGCGGCGACGAAAGATGGGAGGCAAGAGGCAACAACACAAGATGCATAGGATAAGGCCCGGGTTTTGGTATTTGAGTAGATTAGAGGGTATGAAGTATTATGTGTAGGTTTTGAAGGGAAAAAAAAAAGATTAGTAGTTTAATAATGAAATTTTCTAAAAATATTTTTATGCCACGCAAACATTTTTAACTCTGTTAAGGAAAAAACACTTCTTCTCTAACGAAAGACACTTTGTAAAAGTCACTAAAACGACATAAAGTTTACCTAATTTTCATTTCTCCAACAAAAGTTAACTTTTTATTTTTATACCACAAATATCACGGTGGCGATAAATTGTACTATACAGTATAATCTATATAGAGAAAAAATGTAAGAATTTCAAATAGAATTCCAATTTCAGAAATTACTTACCACAGCCAACCAATTGATCTGCTCATCATCAAATCCATTGGCGAGAAAAACATCCAAAAAATCAGCACTTTGATCAAAATCCCCACTTCTTTCTCTTCTTTCTTCGATGCAATTTTCCCACACTCCAAACAATTCTTCAAGCCAGATTGAAAACTTTTTCTTCAAACCCTGAGGATCCAAAGTTTCAAACACCGGATAAAACTCTGCAATATTCGGACCACTAGCCATCTCCATCAACTTCCATATCATCTTTTTCACCTTTCCTTCATCTTCAAATCCGATCAAATCCTTGGAGAACAAAAGATTAGAAATGGTGTTGAATACAGTAGCAAACACAATCTCCCCAATATTCACCACTTTCCCCTCTTTTGCTTTCAAAAACTCAATCATCTCCTTCAATTTCTTCTCTCTCAGTTTCCCCTGAGATTCGATTGCTTTCGCCGAGAAAAGCTCGTTCCTGCTGAGAGATCTGTACATTTTCCAATGATCGGAGCAATTAGGGTTCCAAACAAGAGCTATTCGTTCAAGCTCATCGCTCCGGCGAGGGATCGCTTTCCGTACAAATCTGGCGGAGAGCAAACGGTCGTTGGTTTTGAGAATCTCGGCGGCGGTGGAAGGTGAAGATGCCACAATTACAAGTTGAGAACCGAGGCGAAGTGAGAATAAAGGGCCGTAAATTTGGGCGAATTTCGCTATTGAGATGTGCAGTGCTTTGGGTTGTAGCTGTAGAATGTTTCCGACTACCGGCCATGGTGTGGGACCCGGCGGAAGAGACCGCCGGTGGAAGAATATGGAGATGGTGTAGTTGATCAAAATGATGAAGAAAATAGGTGGAAGAAGAAGGAGAAACATTGGAGAAGACGAGACGAGATGAGATGAGTTGAGGATAACGAAGTTGATATTATGTACCGAGCAATGAACTGTGCGGCTATAATTGTTGGACTTTAATAAATGAAAGATTTTTGTTTTAATCAAAGTGTACTTTAGAAGATTTATTGGCTATTTTATAAAAGGAAGATTTGTTGGCTATTATTTGGAGAAAAAAGAAACAGGTATATTTAACAAATGCGTGAATATAATGGCAATTGTTGAAACATTCGTGGGTGTCAATTTTTTTATCAAACTTGAAGAAAATTTAATAGCTTGCATATATATCGACTTTTTTTCAAAAAAAATGGGGTTGAGTCAAAAGTCAAAACCACATCGACTTTAATAGAATGTGGTTTAAATGACAATGAACATTCTCGTGAAAGTTGTGTCTTCCGATTGCCCAAACATTTAGAAATATTTGAGTATCTTTAGGTTTGGATATTCCAAACATTCACAAGTCTTGGGAGCTGTAAAAAACCTATCCATAACATGATTTCATAAGTGAAATGTTTTGCTAAATTAATGAGGTAAAGTGAGATGATTGAAAGTTCGGCGTGGCAAATAATAACTCGAGCCAAGTTAAGGATGGTTTTTATGCTTTTTTCCATGTAATTTCAATGTTTCTTTTATATAGACATTCAAGCTAAAATTATAAACATGGCTTATTGGAGTGAGGAACACATTCTCTTCTTCATCCCCATTATAGTTTTTGGGAAAATATCTTCTTCATTCTCCAATTTTTCATTAAAAATAAATTATGTAAATTTTTAAAAAAAAATTTGTAAAATGCAACTTAAATTTTCAAAAAAAAAGTAAGCAAATTAGTTTAAATAGTTTAATATCATGTTCTTTATTTAAACTCCACTAAAAATTAATTCAAAAGTAGTGAAATTTGTACAAATAAATTCAAGTGAATTGATCATTTAATTTTTTTAACTCACAGTTATATCTATCACGACTTCATAAATCGTAAACACATTTAGATTTAAATAATTAGTATTTGGAACTTCATCAAAATTTACAAAATGATCTTATTTAATGAGTTATTCTAAGTCTGTTGTCTACAGGGCATTTATTTTTAGTATCCATTTTTTTGCTATAAAATATTCTAAATGCTATATGATAAATCATATTAAATAGTTAGTATATTGGACATTCATTGAGATTCTCCAATAGGTATTGATCAAAAATTCTTCAATAGAGATCGAGACAGGAAATGCATTGTCATCTCCATTCATGTTAATCATGTGGAGAAAATCATCTCCCACCCCTATACGCATTGCTTTTGGGGATTTCTCATCCCCATCGAAGCAAATTTCCATTGAATTCGGGAAATCATCATACCAATTACAATCATAATCCAAATTCGAAAGCCATGAAACTTAAAGACCCGTTGTTATAACGTTGACTTCTCTTCTCTAACTCCTCTTTTAAGAAAAATAAGTATTTATACTTCCACCCGTTAAGATGTACAAGCTAAATATATTAGATTAATAATG
>CAOJBJ012767603.1:0-12495 GCA_948291685.1 Euphorbia celastroides
AAAAATACAGTAAAATGTTATTCCCAGATCATTGTCCAAAAATATCTAATTTCGGTTCAATTACACAAATCAGACTAACAAAGTAACAAAAACAACATAAGAATGAAGGCAAATGCATTTGTTTTCAGGCAATGAAAAGAGAACCATAAAAAGGGTCAAAAGTTTCATTTGTAGAGCTGTTTGAACCTTCTGCAAGCCTCCAAGATATTTTCCCTATGACCGAAAGCACTAACCCTCACAAACCCTTCACCGCCCGGTCCAAACCCGCTGCCCGGTGTTGTAACCACATGGGTCTTCTCTAGAATCTCACCAAACACATCCCATGAACTTCTCCCAGGGAAGTGGACCCACACATATGGTGCATCTGTACCCCCGTAAACTTTAAAACCGAGCGACTTGAATGTGTTCATTATGATATCGCCATTTTCTTTGTAAAACCCAACCACACTTTTCATCGCCTGCAATGAGATGAAAAACACGGGTTCAACCAAATTCGGTTTAGGAACTCATTTTTTGGTACTTAGGCTTTGGTTTTTTCAACTTATTTTCCATTCAGTTAAGTTCAGTTCAATTCTTATTCTATAGCTTTCAATTCAATTCAATTCAGCTGCTAGCCATTCAGTTGAAAAAAATATAGCCTTATAATGGAACTCACATTGCGTCCTTCTGATGAAAGGCAAGCCAGACCACCAGCTTGGACAACATTGGATGCACCATTAAAGCAGGTGCAAACTATTCGATTGAAGTCTTTGGCAACAGGAAAACCGTCTGAGAAGAGAAGCTCTTTTGAAATCACGGTCCAACCGAGACGAACTCCGGTAAACCCGGCATATTTACTGAATGATGCTGTCTCAATAGCAACCTGCAAAAATACAGCATCCAGCATAGTGAAATGAAAAACAAGCCATTTACTTGTGAAACCCCAAAATGCAATAGAGACTGAAAAATGTTACCTCTTTAGCTCCAGGAATTTCGAAAATGGAGCGTGGTTTGTCATCAGATATATACATAGCGTACGCAGAATCATAGATCAAAATGGATCCATTGTCCTTTGCGAATTGTACTAGACGTGTCAATTGCTCTCTTGTTGCAGCAGAACCAGTAGGGTTGTTTGGTGAGCAGAAAAATATGATGTCTGTGCGAGAGACCTTTGATAAATCGGGGAAAAATCCATTTTCAGGACCGCATCTCATGTATTCAATGTTTTCAAATCTCTCCATGTCCTTCTGATACAGTCCAGTCTGACCGATGATAACACTTGAGTCTACATAAGCCTGCAATAAGGATATAGTCTTTAACACAAGTTACAAAACAACACAAGTCTACTTAAAAGACATTAGATGTAAGTTGTAAGGGTAAAGAACACATAAGAAAACTGGCGAATCTGGTGATGTGAATTGGTTGCATAATACTGGCAATCAAGCACCATGCATATGCGCAGATCAATGCAGGTCCTTCAGATTATGTATGGGACTGGGAAGAGAAACATTGGCAATAGAAACCCAGAAACTTAATTCATCTTATACTCTCCACCACACTGTATAATTTCGCACGAATACATCATCACTATAGAAATTTTAACAGAACAGTTGTCACTTAATACTGAGAATCAAATTATGATACTATCCACCAATGTTCCTTAAATAAGGCCAAAGCCATGTACATGAAAAGAGTTTTCAGACAATCTTTCAGCATTTTCATAAACTGGTTACACTGAGGCCTGAGGGCTTAAATCAGTAAATGCTTGGTTGGATTCTGGGAGCCCAAGACTTAAACATTTTATCAGACTACAATGCTAGATTTATAGGTTCAAACTTTGCATTCAAGGAAAAAGGAGGATTATTTTCATTCAAGGAAAAAGCAGTGAAGGGGATGGTGAAAGAAGATAATGGCACATGCTTTGCAAATGTAATAATGATCCAGAGAAAATTTACCGGATATGATGGATCTTGTACTGCCATAGTGACTTTTGACCCAAAAAGAACCTGTTGTTCAATTAATAGAGGCATGCAAATTTAGTCTGAAAGGGATAGAAGCACAAAAAGGAAGAATTTCAAAAAGAAAAATTAATTTAACCTGGAGACGAGATATGTCACATTTGGCACCATCTGAGACAAATATATCATCTTCCTGAATGCCAAGATCTCCATAAAAAGTTGAGGCGATCGCAGCTCGCAATGCCTGCGCAGTTCAATAGTATATGAAGCCATACTGATTCTGGGTATAAATATTTGTATTTCAGCCTTTAAGTGAAAGGTAACTAACAAAGTGGAATCAGACTAATATTTCATAAGATATTAACCCAATATACCACAAGCTACATTAGAAGTTACAAAACTCATCCAGCTTTCTAGTCTCTTATGCATTCATACCAGTTGTTAAACAACTAAACCTCCAAAAACAGTCAACTAACAATAAGATATCAGCATACCTTTTCACCTTGCTCAGCCCCATAGCCACTGTAGCCTTCAAAGGTGGACAATGCTTTTGCTCTCTGAGAATGCGCACAAATCGTGAAAATTTTTAGACAAAGGATCAGATTTTCACAATAATTCAAAACAAATTGTGAAAATAGTAAACAAAATTCAACAGAGTAAACTTCAGAAAGCCAAACCTTTGCCATTGCATCGGTTATGACATCTGGAATTGGCTCGGTTGTGTCACCAATCCCTAGGCTGATCACCTTTGAATCAGGGTACTTTTGCAAGTGGGAATTCCTCCTGCGAGCAATCTTTTTGCAAAAAACATGGCCAAAAAGAATAAAAAAAGGTGAAGTTTGGCATTATACAATCAAAGAAAATGCTATATCTTCAAAAAAAGAAAATGCCAATTTGCTAAAAGTCATTATCCCATCTTATATTATTCCTAAAATCAAAATGATGCCAGTCTCAGACGCACTTATCACTATGGATAACATAAGACCATCATTGAACATGTGAAATATATCCTACAATATACGAAACGGTCATTTTTGCAACTAGGAAATCTTTTGAGTCTACAATAGCAAAAAAGTCAAGTGAGCAAGAGGAATCGGCTATAATGCGCTCCAAATGAGAAGTTACATCCTCGAATAATGTAATGCAGGAAGTTTGTTAACAGTTGACACACTCTTTCAGAGCAAACTGAGGCCACTAACGAAAATAAAATGAGGAGTTGACAAGTGAGTTATGAAAGATGACACCCACTAACTAATGAATGGAGCTAAAAAAACACAAAAACAACTACAAGATTGCCAAATGGATAGGAACACATAATTTTTCAAACTCCATATAAAAGTAAGCGCAATGGAATGAAGTAGGAATATCATTCAATAGTCATAACAAGATAGCCATCAAGCAAATAATAAAACTGAAAAGTGGGAGATATGTATATGTTAGTTAAGTGGCAGAACTGTGTTCATTTCAGACCTCTGGAAACAAGTAGCCAGCTTGAAGCTTCGCCATATTCGCATTGCGAGAGACATTAGTCTTGTAAGCTTCAAAATAAGAACAAAAGAATGCGCGTTTCAGTTCCATCAAAATCCCAAATAAACACATCATCAAAATCAACAAGAGAGCATAACTCACCGGTCTTCTCCTCTTGAGTTGCAACGCACCTACAAATCGGCAAATTTCTGGGACGAAATGAAACATCCCGTCTCCTACAAAGAAAACAGGCATCGAAAATAAGTTGAAAATCAAGAACGCCGAGTGGCTGCGGAGAAATAGATGAAAAAAGCAGTACCTTAGGCCGAGGCCGGAAGAAGCGAGGAAAGTAGAGGAAGAAGAAGCTGAGAGATTCTGTGTAAGCGACATTGGGAGCGAGAGGGACTGATGGCTGAGGAAACGGAAATGGCGACTGCTGTATGACAGTCTCTATTTTTTCATTTTTAATAAAACCCTAGCATATCCTATTTTACACTTGATGAATCATGCTTTATTTTTGGTGTGACTTCCATTTTCCATCACTTACTTTTAACTTATAAGTTACAAATACGTAAGTAGGGTAACTCACAGAGAGTCAATAAGATTGTTTTAAGTTTGAACTATCAAGTGCTTCAAATAATTTTAACTACATGCTAGAATTTGAGCAAATATGTCTTCAAAAGCCAAATTGGCTTTTCATGTCAACAATTTTCAAGCAAACAAAGCACGTAATCATATAATAATGTGAAGAAATTGCACATAAGGCGATTGATCCAGCAGCCTGCAATCGAAACTTTCCCTTTTCAACCTTAAACCTGAATTATTGGTTAGTTTCTTTGTACAGATAGTACATAGACAGCAAATTAGGCGAAATCAAATTCTGAAGAAAACAAGTCAAATAAATTTTGCATGAATCCGGACAGGGAAATAAATAGACTTTCCTTTAAAAAAGACAACATGGATAATGATTCTTTCGCCAACTGTACAACATACGTAATTCCATTCTACTACAATGAAAGTGGTAAACCAACATATTTTCTTCACTGATTTATGTACAGCAAAGAATGATGGAAAAAAAAGAAATGAATGAATTCCCATTACATCTCAATTCTCAAAGGGGAGTAACTATACAACAACTTCATCTGAACAGAAAAACAAAGGAACTCTTTCCTTGTACAAAATTCAACTGCGATATGCAGATTTTCTTCTCGGCAACAGCATTTGTGTAAATCCTTCTGCCTTCATTATTGGTAAAATAATACTTGTTGCAGCCTAAAAGGAATAACGCAAGCATTTGTAGCAACAATTGTTAATCACACTTAGCTACGTAAGAAACAAAGAAATATTTAGCTGTAGAAATGAAAAAGGAAGAGATGCATACCAAGATCAGTCTAGCTCCAGCAAAAATGCTCATTGGTGTCGGAAATGGAAGTAATAATCGGCCAACTCCATAGATAGCTACAGCAAAGAAATGCATGACGAGACTTAAAGGACAAGGATTGAGCCCCGAAAGCAGAG
Organism: Euphorbia celastroides; assembly: GCA_948291685.1. Lineage (NCBI taxonomy): Eukaryota > Viridiplantae > Streptophyta > Magnoliopsida > Malpighiales > Euphorbiaceae > Euphorbia > Euphorbia celastroides. The sequence continues at coordinate 4,923 of CAOJBJ012767603.1, forward strand.
AAATTGGTCCTTCTGAAAATACACTGCCAAGGCTTAAGTAGTCAAAACAAGCTTCCCGCATATCATTTCTTGCTGAATCTTTTGATGCTGAAAAAACCTTGTACAGCGCACCCGCTAACGTATTTATAGTGGACGACATTGGCTGTATAAAAAGCGAAAAGATAATAAGACATGATGTGTTGCTTGATCATAATAATGCTGATAGACACAGAATGTTTCTCACCTTTCGAAGAGTGTAAAAAGATTCGAGGTTTTTGCATAGAGTGGATGCATCATGTAGGTTATCCAATGACCTAAGAAGGTCCCGAAGTAAGACTATATCAGAAAGTGCAACTGTCATTGCGCCTCCTGTTAAAGGATGTCTCATGTTAAATGCATCCCCTAACAACAATGCACCTGGAGAGGGACAAGGAGAAGCTGGCATGCTTCTGTTAGGCATTGATCTTATGTTTCCTTTTTCAATTGCAACAACGAAAGCATCATACACCTCAGAAGGAATCTGAAACATGTTGAACGAGTTAATAACTACATGATACGTTTCATAAACATGAGTTGAAAAATATCAAGGTTGAAAATAACTGCGGCGCTACCTCGGTCTTCAAATATCGAGCCAATGTGCCATTGGAAAGGGGGGGGCGGGGGGGGGCGGTACTTTCTGCCCTGGAATATCAACCAAACAACGCACCTCGGTGCTGCTAATGGGATAAAACAGGATGGGTGATGGATTAGCCAGAACAACATGCCCGTGATTGGCATAAGGAAGGTCACAATTTTCAAGCACCAATGCAACAAAACAAGATTGGATATCCACCTATACAATTGGTCACGAGCAATTATATGTCAATTAGTTAAACAAATTGAAATTGTGAATTGAATGATCATACAACTAGGCTAATATGATGTATCCTCACCTTTGGGTTGCAGAGGGAACGTCGCAAGTTTGAAAAACAGCCATCGCATACGATAGTAAGAGGAGCATAAGCTGTCAACTCTAGTCCTTTTCGAGTTCTGTAACTTAGCCTTTCACAATTCCTTTCTTCTCAACTAGTGATGTTACAGTCCCTTGTTCCAAGCTTACACTATATACAAGATGAAGATAGAACATGACTAGGAAATCAATTAAAAACCATAATAATGTAATATGGAAATCAATGTAAAAAGATTATAGTATTAGCCGTTGTAAAGGTAATTACTTGGGCAGAGATGCAGCTTTTTCACGCATCCGTTGAATAAAACGCCCATTGTGAAAGCTTCTTCCAGCTACACTAGACTGGAAGCCTTCCAGAGGATATGACAATTTAGTGCTTTTTCCGTTCTTGATAATTGCATATCCAAAGACTTGCTGGGCATCAATCTCTTCCACACAATCTAAATTCAAATATCATATAATCTCATGTCAGAAGATTAAATAAACACTTTGGAGGAAATAAGAACTTGAAACTTATGAATTGTACTATCAAATATGAGGAATGATTGCAGTTGTTAAGGATCAACCTTCAAGACCGAGCTCTATGAGTTTGAGATAGCCACCGGGCTGCAGGAGTTCACCAACAATTCTATCGGGTTCATTCAAATCTCTTTCTATTACTTGCACTCGGCAACCATCCTGCAATAAGACCCCCTAAACATTCAACAACTATGCGGACATAATCAAATTTTATCTAGTTGTCCCACAAGCTCACCTTGCCAAGAGCAACACCAGCTCCTACTATGATTATATCAGGAGTTGAAGCTATCTCAGACCCACCCGCTTCTCCTGTGGAGTTCTTGAACACACTTCCATCTTTTGATTTCTTTGCTGATACTCTGCTGTTATTCCTTCTCCTCAAACTGAACCAGAAAATCAATGCACAAAAATGAAGCCACAACTCCTTGAAATACATGCATACAATACATCTTCGAAGATCAATATACTGTGTTTCAAGTAGAAAAGAAAATTGATATGGATATCTCTCGTATATTTTGGAGATTGATAGTTTTTCTTGTATTTTCTACGATTGCATGATTTCCTTTTATAGGTTGTATATTGCATAGACAGTTAACCATATTGTTATTCAAAGACCAGGAAAAGAAATATAATCTGTCTTCACCGTCTCATGAGCTACATCAGAAGGCTGTTCCACAAAGACTAACTAAATTAGTCTGCTATTTGACCGGATAAGTCAAAACACAAAAATGGACTGTTGAAATAAATTTCATGAAAAATTATAACAGAGGTAATCAAACAATGAAGACAAACAAAGCAGCAATATCGTAAATAAAAAAAATAGAAGTTTTCATAAAGAAGTCAGCAAAGGACAAAATACAGAATAAACTGAAGATGCAGTATATGCTATTGAAGTCTAGCTTGGAATAAGAGAAAGTATTGAACCGCAAAATACAGGGATCAAATCTAGTCAATCTTCTATTTGTAGTTCATAAACAATCAGTGGATAGCAATCCAGAGCAACAATTATCAGTGAGTTCAAATGTCTTATCATGAAGACATGACGAATTTGAACACAGCCAACTCAAAGAAGAGAAGGATTTGATGAACTGTAACTTTACCTTAGGGTTGCGAATCTGTGCAGTGAAAAAGTCGAGCCATAATTCGAAGAAAATAGGGCAATGAGAGTGATCGGAGGTAAAATTACAGCTCCAGCGAAATTCGGCGGGCCGGATACAGAAATCAGCATCATGATTTAGGACTTGTACAGCTTCAGCTAGCTTCGATTTTTACATTTTTCCGTCTTTCTGGTTCGAAAGATGGAAATGTGACAGCAATAATACTAATTGATTAAGCAATTTTAATTGAAATGAATCAGAGAAAGGAAGAGGATGATCATACAGAGGAAGCGTGTGATTTGGGGCAAAAAGCACAGGATTGGAGGCCGAGCTGAAGCTGGTAGGCATTCGTCTTTGATTAAGCACCGCACTTGCCTGGCCATCAAGATGATACGTGCAGAAATGAATTAGTCATTCCCAGAGATTACTTAGTACACTGTGAAAACGTGTACCTGTTACATTGGACTGATACCCTTCAAAAGGATAGGATAGCTTTGTGCATTTTCCATCATTGGGCATTGCATACCAGAATATTTGTTCTGCATCAATCTCTTCAACACAGTATGATCAAGGAAAGTTCATGAATTTTACAGTCTTACAATGTACTATGTAAAGAATCAGATGTTGAGAACTGAAATGAACCTTCAAGACCGAGAGTGATGAGTTTGAGATACCCACCACACTGTAGGAGTCAACAACAATTCTGTCGGTCATTCAAATCACTTATAATTCAAACTTGACGTCTTCCTTGCAACATTTTGCAATCATAAAACATTTCTTAATCATGTTTTAAGAGATCACAAGAATCATCAAGCAGCTTTTATAATCTTCAAGAATTGCCAGCACCACCAGTGCCAATTAATACATTTGAAGTTGAGGCAATTGACTTATTACCTATTGAAGCTCTCAGTCTTTCCATAACAGGCACATAATAATCTATCTTCAAAGGCGTCTGGGAAGCAAACAACATACAGAATTATTATTATTATAATACAGAGAGCGTACTGATATGGTGATTGCTTCAGTACAAAGTGCATAGACCATAACTAGCTAATAAAATTCTGAAGAAAATTAGTAGCCCGTTAAACAAAAGGCAGATATGGAATAGACAATCAAACAAATTTTGCATGAACAAACAAACGTTTTTTTTATGAAAGGAGGAATTTTATTAAACCCAAAACATCAAACGGAAACAAACTAAGGGAAGCTGATAAGAACAGCCAGCCCAAAACTAAACAAAGAAGCTATTGAAACAACTCAAATCCAAATTGGATCTAACTCTCTTCCTATACAAGCTTAACCTGCCTCTCACAAGATACTGCAAATGAGCAAAACAAGCATCAGCTGAATTACAAGTAAAAGAAAAAACACGGGAATTCCGGTTGAGCCAACTCAAATAAACAGCAGCTTGAAGAGTAATTAGGCAGGCCACATTCCTGAAAGAGATGAGCTTAACAGTTGGGAACCAATTCAGCCAATTATTGAACTCCAATTGCAAACCAATACCATGGAGCCAGCTGCAGATTTTACCAATCAAAAGGTAAGAAAACTTACAGCTAAAAAACAAATGGCTATGGAATTCAACGCCATCACCACAAACAGGGCAGATCGGATCCAATCCAGGAAAAAATTGGATGAGAGCATCTTTTGTAAGGAGCTTTTCTTGCACCGCCAACAAAAAAATAAATCTGTGCTTTGGAATAGCCGAAGAACACCAAATTTGCTTAAACCCAGGAAAAACACAATGATTTACAAGCAAAGCATCATAACATTTAGCAGAACTAAAGCACCCCTTGACAGTAGAGTTAACAATGAACAAACAAACGTTGCTTAGCCACAAAAGGGAAATTTTTCTTGGAAGAATATATATAATACATGGATCATGATTTCTTTGGCAAATCGTACAACACATGTAATTCCATTCTACTATACTGAAAGTAGAATGTAGATTACAAATTTAGCAATTCAACATTTTTTCTACATCAATTTATGTACATTAAAGAATGATGAAAAAATAAATGAATAGAATGTAGATTACAAATTTAGCAATTCCATTCTACTGCACTCTTCTCTGTACAAAATTTCAACTGCGATATGCAGTTCTTCTTCGAGGGAGCAGCATTTGTGCAAATCCTTCTGCCTTCATTATTGGAAATATAATTCCCGTGGCAGCCTACAATGAACGACACAAACACTGTTATAATTTTTGCACTATTTCAGTACAAAAGAAAAAGAAAACATGAAAGATTTTAGAGCCAACACGAAAGATGTATACCAAGATCAATCTAGCTCCAGCACAAATGCTCTTTGGTGTAGGAAATGGAAGTAATAATTGGCCAACTCCATAGATAGCTACAGAAAAGAAATGCATGACTAGACTTAAAGGGCAAGGGTTGAGCCCCGAAAGCAGAGAAATGGGTCCTTCTGAAAATACACCGCCAAGGCTTAAGTAGTCAAAACAAGCTTCCCGCATATCGTTTCTTGCTGAATCAGTTGATGCTGAAAAAACCTTGTACAGCGCACCAGCTAATATATTTATGGTAGATGACATTGGCTGTGAAAGAAAAGAGAAGAAATTAAGGCACTATATGTTGCACATTCATGATCATGTTGAGAGATACAAAATTTTACCTTTCGAAGAGTATAAAATGATTTGAGGTACTTGCATAGAGTGGATGCATCATTTATGTTATGTAGAGGCCTAAGCAGGTCTCGAAGTAAGACTATATCAGAAAGAGCAACAGTCATTCCTCCACCTGTTAAAGGATGTCTCATGTTGAATGCATCCCCTAACAACAATGCCCCTGGAGTAGGACTAGGAGAAGCTGGCATGCTTCTGTTGGGCATTGATCTTATGTTTCCTTTGTCAATTGCAGCAATAAAAGCATCATACAACTCAGAGGGAACCTGAAGGATTAAACAAAGTAAAAAACAAATTGAAGGAGTCAATAACTACATCATATATTTCATAAGTCATGAGTTATAAAGAATATAACGCGAGATCGAGAATACCTGTGGAGCTACCTCGCTCTTCAAATATTGAGCCAATTTACCATCAGAAATAGATGGTATTTTTTGTCCGGGAATATCTACCAAACAACGCACCTCGGTGCTGCTAATGGGGTAAAACAAGATGGGCGATGGATTAGCCAGAACGACATGCCCATGATTGGCATAAGGAAGGTCACAATTCTCTAGCACCAGAGCAACAAAACAAGACGGGATATCTACCTGCAGAGTTGGATCATACGGAAGTTTATATCTATTAGTCAAACAAAATTGAAATTGTGAATTGAATAATCGAACAGCTAGGCTAATGTGATGTATCCTTGCCTTTGGGTTGCAGAGAGAACGCCGCAAGTTTGAAAAACAGCCATCGCATACAATGGTAAGAGGAGCGTGTGCTGTCAAATCTACACCATTTCGAGTTCTGTACTTTACCCCTTTAACAATTCCTTTCTTCTCAACTAGTGATGTTACAGTTCCTTGTTCCAGGCTTACACTGTAGAAGATGAATATAGAACGTGACTAGGCATTAAATTAAAAAACATAAGACAATAATAAATGTAAAAGATTCCAAAGGTAATTACTCGGGCAGAGACGCAGCTTTTTGGCGCATCCTTTGAATAAAAGGCCCATTGTGGAAGCTTCTTCCAGCTACAGTAGACTGAAAGCCATGTAGGGGATATGACAATTTTGTGCTTTTTCCATTCTTGATAATCGCATACCCAAAGACATGTTGGGTATCTATCTCTTCCACACAATCTACATTATAAAACATAATATAATATCATGTTAAAAGATAAAATCGACACTTTGGAGGAGATAAGAACTTGAAACTTCATAACTTGTACGATCAAATGGGACAGGGAATTACAGTTGCTAAGGATTAATACCTTCAAGACCAAGCTCAATGAGTTTGAGATAGCCACCAGGCTGCAGGAGTTCACCGACAATTCTATCAGGTTCATTTAAATCTCTTTCTATAACTTGCAGTCGGTGGCCATCCTGTGAGTAAGAAGCACAAAAACATTCAACAGCCATGCGGACATAATGAATTTTATACAGCTGTTAGTTGTTACATAAACTCACCTTGCCGAGTGCATAAGCAAGAGCGGAACCAGCAACACCGGCTCCAACTATGATTATATCAGGAGTCGAAGCTATCTCAGACCTACCCGCTTCTCCTGTGGAGCTTTTGAACAAACTTCCATATACTGATTTCTTTGACACACTGCTGTCATTCCTTCTCCTCAAGCTGAGCCAGAAAATCAATGCACAAAATGAAGCCACGACTCCTTGAAGTACATGCATATAATCCATCTTCACAGATCAATATATTGTGTTTCGAAAAGAAAGAAAAAATTATATTGATCTCTCTTGTATAGTTTGGAGATTGATAGCTTTTCTTGCATTTTCCAACATAATTTGATTTCCTTTTATATGTGGTATAGCTGTATAGAAGGTTAACCGTATTGTTAGCCAAAGACCGCCAAAAGAAATATAATTTGTCTTCACAGTGTGGTGAGCTACGTCACATGGCTGCTCCACAAAGACTATTTAAATCAGTCTGCTATAAGAATGGACTGTTAAAATAATTTTATGGTTCTTTAAAGCAGAGATAAATAAATCAAAGCCGACAGACAAAGCAGCAATATCATAATCATTAATAACAGGAATAGAAGTTAGCAAAATGAAGTCAACAAAAAACAAAATGCAGCATAAACTAGAGATGAAGTACATGCCATTGAAATCTAGGTTGGAATAAGAGAAAGTATTGGACCGCAAAACATATAAATTTGAGTCCAACCACTAATCAAGATCTTATCAAGAAGCCATTACGAATTTGAACATGATAGAGAATATGTTAACAATGAGAGAGAATCGGATCAACCAGTTAATGGGTCCAAACCCACAATGGTTTATGTGAAGAAGAGGGGCAGTGTGGGGTTTAAGGGCAATGATGTGGCAGGTTAGTTAGAAAAGGGATCATTAGAATGAGCTGGCCAGGTTGTTATATGTAGGGTAC
>CAOJBJ012767677.1:0-14865 GCA_948291685.1 Euphorbia celastroides
TACCGGAAGAAGTATCTTGCTCCCACGAGTAGGAACAATGTCCTCATCATGAATAGAATCAAGAAAAAGAAGATCATCGCTCTGGTTTCTAGTATCAGGATCATCGCCATCACCACCCTCGTCGCCACTACTCCCAAACTCGTCAAATGAGTTCACCTCAGGAAACCCAAGGAGAGCCGCTGTGAAAAAATAGCCGTAAGAAGGATATCGAGTCGAAACCTTGACTCTCTGATGGGTCAAGCTAAGAAGACCTGCTGCAACTGAATCTGGGTCAAGATGCACCTCGAACCCATCTCTCATCAGCAGGGCAAAATCATCATTGGCCCGTTGAGGCCAGAACACCCAACGAGGAACCGGAGGAGGAAGAATCCAGGAACCGTCGGCATTGAATCTCAAGCGCTCACTGAGGTAGAACTCAATGGATTGAGAACTACTCATTAGGAGGCGACGATCAATAAAAGGCAAGGCTGCCCGCATCTCGACGCTCCAAGTATCAACTGGACCCCATGGGTTATCCAGAATCTACAAAAGAAGATTATTGGATAAATTGAAGCCATTAAAAATGATCAAGAAAATGCAAGTGTAACGAATGAAGACATACCACGTCCCTAGAGATGGCCCGGAAGCTATCAATGAAATGAAGGCATATGATGGTCTCCCACTTCTGATAATAGAAGGGAAAGCGAGGAAAGCGAGCAAGTCCATGTCTCTCCCTCGTTCCTGGAGTAGTGATGATGCCCTTCTCGATGTACCAGGTCTGCAAAGAGAAGAAAAGTCAGAAAATGAAAAAGCAAATGAAAGTCAACTCAAAGGACAAAGAGATTACCTCCACTAGTATCTGGCAACCCTGGAGGTACAAGTTGTGCAACCGAGCCACAACATCCAAGGCAAAGTAGGTCTGGGCCAAGATAGCTCTACCCCAAGCGAGGTCATTGAAACGACCAAAGTCAATCAAGTGGGGGAGCAAACTCATATTGAGCTGCGATGATCCAGTCGGAAAGAATAGATGAGTCATGGCATAAAGCATAAAAGCTCGAGCCTCCACTCGTGGACCAACTGCATGAGGGTTCCCTAACCAGAACTTCATCAACCTCTCAACTAAATTGTTGGCGCTGTCGAACCCGATGAGCTGCCTCACCACTGTCGAGTCCTTCACAGCGTAAAACTCACAGTTGAAATCAATGACGACCCCGTTGAAGTGAAAGCCAAGAATGGCGCAAACGTTGACTGGAGTGATGGTGTACTCCCCACAGGGAAAATGGAAAGTGTGAGTGGTGTCAGACCACTGACCGAAGAGCTCACCAATATGAGAAGAGCTAATCCGAGGATACCCACGCCTGTTACTGTAATCCTGGACCTCCATCAAACGCCCAAAAAAGGTCTCATCGACAATGACCTTCGCGTCGGCGCTGAGCTTCTTATACCAATTGTGCGGCTCCTGGATATTACCAGTCTTGTGGCGCGGAATCTAGTAAATTCAATGTATATTTAGTAAAATATATTGACAATGCATTTTTATAGAAGTTAATTTCAAAATGAAAATGGACTTTAAAAACTGTTTTATGAAATTCTATAACTTTTCCTAAAAATACCTTTCTATAGGTTTTCTATACCTAAGAAAATTGAACTGGAATTTTCAAATGAATTATTTCCTAGCTTATTGATTGTTCAATTCATGGTCCCTAATGCTATTTTCCAAATGATTGTTCTAAATGTTGTTTTCTAACGATCAAATGCTAATTTCCTAAAAATTGCGTTTCAAAAGTTGTTTTCCTAGGAAGGCTACTTTCCTCAAGATGGCCTAAGTGTTCAATCTAAGTTTTCCTAATGTTTTCAATCCTAAAAATTTTCCTAAAAATGCATTGAAATATAAAATAAAAATTGTTGAGGAAAATTGAACTTACCGGTTGCCAAGAAAGATGCCCCTGTGGAATAAGCGCCTCTGGATATACTGGCTTGGCGCAACATTGTAGTATGACCGGTTCCTAGGTATACTGAAGCGAGCTGAAATAGACTAAATGAGAATTACCATCATCTCCCCGTCAGCTAGCACAAGAATGATCTCGTGGTCGGAGGGCAGACTCTCTATCCGAAAATTGTCGAGTTTTAGCTACATGGAAGTGACTAAAAATTGAAGAAGAAAACTGAAAGTTGAAGAAAATGCCATTGGAATTCAAAAATCGAAGCAAGGGAATGCAAGAAAATAATGGAGCGAAGAGAAGAATGAGAATTGGTGAAGAAAAAGGAGCATCTCGGCCCAATATATAGAGGTGTCAATCTGGCCAATCGGCTAGATTGCACTCGGAAGTTACCGTTGCAGTAACGGTCGAATTTTCAGCCAATCAGGTAAAAGTTTGATCTAGCTGATCGGCTAGATTGCACAATGCAATGAATTTTCGTAGATTACATTGTTCTCTAAAAAAATAATTTCTCGGGACATCCCCGATGTCCGAATTTTTCATCCATGCATGAAAAAAATGATTTTCAAAATTGGGTGGACCAAAATTTTCAAAAATTGCATTTTTCAAAATTCTACTGATGCACTGCCCAGTCAGCACGCTTTTCGAGTTCGAATCATGGGTTGATCAACTCATAGCCCCACTAGAAAATTGTCAAAACACGAGTATGGATCCATGACGGATCAACTCTATTTATTGTCACTACCGACTTCCCCAGCGAATCGGTTCATTGCACGTTTCCCAAGGAAACAAATGTTTTATCCCTAGTGGAAAAATTTTCAAACACACGGATCCATATCGGACCACCAAATGCACAATCCCCAGCGGATTCAATGATTGTCTTTTCAAAATTGTTTTCGAAACTGTTTTTGTGCCATAGTTCGACCGCACTCACTAGTCGCGCATCATAACTTTTCATTGTCTTCTAATAAAAGTTTTGCACGCTAGGGGCAAACTGTGAGCACGGTCCACCCAACCGGCAGAAGACCGATTGTGCATCTGAGAACTGGGAGCTTCAACTCTGTATTGATCATAACCCTGGACCCTAGACTCCAAATTGTTCGAAATCCCTGATTCCTAATGTTTGGAGCTGTGACTCCATAATGTCAGGAATCCCTGATTCCTAATGTCTGGAGCCCTGACTCCGAAATGTCCGGAATCCCTAATTCCTAATTATCCCTGGAGCCTAGACTCCAAAATGTCCGGAATCTCTGATTCCGTAATGTCCCGGAGCCCTGACTCCGAAATGTCCAAAATACTGGAGTTTGAAATCTATAATGTTCAAACCCAGGAATTCCTGAACATTCCAGAAATGCCCTGGAGTTCCCAAAAATTCCAGAAATTTCTGGAACCTTGATTCCATCCCAAAAGTCTCATAGCCCTTATTCTGAAAAGGCAGAAATTGCTCAAAACCCTAAACCCGAAAAATCCCGAAAAATCCGATTGGCTAGATTGACACCCCGAAAATGCCTATAAAAGGCCTCCCCTCCAACCATTCCAAACCACCTCTCAAGTTCCAACACTTGATGACATCTCTTCCTAAGCTATTCTAAGCTTTTATAAGCCATTTCCGAGCTTCCTAAAGCCATTCTTGGCAATTCCGATCGAGTCTTTCCCTAGGGAAACCGATCTCAAAGCTGTCGAAAGACCCTAGTACTTGGGCATCAATTGACTTCACCCTAACCCCACATCTCAGGAAACACACTGATAGGATAGTCGAGGTTCCAAACTGAAGCCTCCCCTATACCATTTCCACCCGAAACTCTGTCGAAATTCACAGAGCTTTCCAAATCCTATACCCTTCTATAGCTTCCTATAGCTTGGGATTGTCCTTCTAACCTTCGATCCTAGTCAAAGTACTGTCCGAGCAAAGACTCAATCTTGCTCAAATCTCATTGAAATCCAACCCGGAGTTCTGCTAAAATTCTCCCAACTATCATAACAATCAATCCCAAACCGGCCCAAAAGAAAAACCCTACCAACAGGAAAGGTAAACTGAGGGTTCTTGGCTATCACGCCCACCTTTATTGTATTGGTTGATTGCATCATAACGCATATGCATATGATTCTGGTTTTCTTGTTGTGAACATACACAAAAACGCAAGGTAAGCCTATACTCTACACTGTTTAAATTACACAAGGTATATAAAACAAGCATGAAATAAAATATACCCTAGGTATACACATTAATGTGAGTCATTTTATGGTATATCATTGATAATGTTGGATCGATATCATGAGTGTTCCTTTTGCACGAACCTGTTTCTCTGTAATTTCCTGGTTGTCAGCTAAACCAGGTGGCGATTCTAACACTGTATTTAAGAAAACGATTCTCTATTAAGCGATGGGTTTTCTGACCCCATTTAAACCAAATGTTTTGGCATATCATAGCCAACCCAGTGTCTTTTAATGCGAGATAAGAGGTATTCAAACCTCGATATCTAGGCCCCTTGGCTCGATTCTGACGCAAGATCTCCCTCCCACTGCGAGAAAGTGTCGTGACAGGTGACCCCTGTCCGCCCTCTAGGTCCATGGTAGAAAGTCATTTTTCGAACCTTTTTCTCACCCGCTTAAAGGAATGACGACTCTCAAGAATTGTCATCGGCGAAGGTGGGGAAAGGGGGAGGAGAAAGGCTCGCCCGCTTACACCTAATCACACCTTTCAATGGAACCACCTCTCCAGTAACTCACCTGGAAGGCTATTTGTGCATTATGAAAAGCATGGGGGATAGCTGATGTCCATATCCTCAATTTGTTCCAAACCACCCTCCATGGTACTGCTATTGATTGGTATATGAGGTTGAAGCCCGAAGTTAAGTCCAACTGGGAACTCCTCAACAATGCTTTTGTTGAGAACTTTTCCTACAATGATAAGATGGAAACGACCCTCCAAGATTTTGAACGAGCTCGCTAGAAGCCTAATGAGTCATTTGAAGATTATTATCACCGATGGATGGTGGTACAAGCCTTGGTTGATGGTGCACCTAAGCTGCAAGCCTTGGTGGTCATATTGGTAGAAGGATCAGCTCAAAAGTATCGCGAGAAAATGAAAATGAAAACCTTTGATAACTTCAACCAAGTGCTGGATTATGCCAAAAGATCGGAAAAGTATGAGGAAAAGGAACAATGGAGATAGGAGGAGCTACAAATCCTTAATCAGGGGAAGCCTCCTTCCTCTGGTTACACTCCTTACCCTCGTACTCATAAATCTGTTGTTAAACAAACTGAGACAGCTGCCGCAACTACTCGACAGCCTCTTTCCCTGTGGGTGGAATCTCTCTCTAAAATCTTCACCAAGCTAAGAAGAGAAAATATCCTCTAGAGCGTCCGACCTTTCACTCCTCCTTCTCAAGAGGATCGTGAACACTTTTGCGCCTACCATGTAGCCAAAGGACACAGAACTAATAAATGTGAGCATCTTCTTAAAGACATCCAGTAGCTTATCACTGAGGGAAAACTTGAGGAACCTAAAAGGAAGCCCAGTACTAAGAATAACCCATTACCTAATTTCCAATCAGTTAATTCCATCCAAGTCCGTGCTTAAGTAAACGAGGATGGAGACAACTATATCTTGAATACTGTTCATGATCATGACTTTGACCAAAACCAGCTGCTTGACGATCTTCGTAACCTTGATAGAATGATCAATGAGACTGAGGTTCCTCCCGAGCTGTTGTTTTATGGGAACACTTCTGCTGTAAACTTCTCCATGCATTGGAACAGTTCACCGAAAGCAATGGTGTCTATCTGTCTCGTTATCTCTCGGTAATAGTGAAATTCCTAAGGGAAGGGCCCTTGAATAGTATCACGCCCTCCCACCGAGATGATATTTGGATTGAGAGTTTGTAGCCAATGAGATGTTAAGGAAATTCTTATTTGATGAAAGAAGAATGTTGCATTGTCCGACTGGGTGGGGCACTTCTTACATTGATGAAATGATCAGTGAGTTCCGGAACATAATGGTTTTCAATGATAATGATATTGCAACAGGATACCTATATGGTGGGGAAAGACACCCCATCATTTTTCTAAGTGACTATCGAGAGTTCATGTATGAGCATGATGTGCCTGATGAGAGGTACCATGTCCACTTCCCCCAATTTCTGAAAGGGGAGGCTCTCGAGTGGTATAAAGATTTATTGGAACAAGTGAAAACTGATTGGGAAACTGTCGAAAACGAGTTTGTCCAACGATTCTTAGGATATAGCAGCAACCCTCCTGAAGTAATTCTCAAGAATCCAAAAATAAGTCTCTCACACTCAGATGACGAATCTGACAAAGAGCCTGTGATCCTAAGGGGCCACAGCTACATGAGTACTGACAAGCGCATAATGATTTATCCAGTGACTCATCTGAATATTCTTCAGATAGTTACACCTTCAATTCTGATAACGAGCGCATTTTTCATTTTGAAAGTCGCATATTGGCAATTAATGATGAGGAAAGCCCCTCTAAAGGATATGTCTTCTATAGGATCATGGGGGTCAATCATCCAGACCTGGATTGGGGAGATATGTCTGAACAACTCGGACATCACGACACTGACTGGCATGACCACATCAAACCACGATATCTCAAATGTCTGAGGTATGAAGAAACTTATCCCTTATTGACAAAGATGCTCCGCTTTCGAAGGATTTAATGTTTGATGGTTCAACAAATCCCATCCTACATGTGAAAAGGTTCATGTCTCTTATGGAAGCTCGATATTTGCATCAGTTTAGGTGGCCACCCTATTCATTTCTACAATGGCTGGGATGGCAACTTCTTGGGTAGGCATCCTAACAAGGCTACAATGTCACATTTGGACAATGATGAGCTATGCCTTTTTCTCGTACTTTATGTCAAGCGCAGCATTTAAAGAATTTACCCGTCGATGTTATCGATACTTGGGATGAGATTGACACTTAGGCCTCCTGACCCCTCTACTTCCATCAACAGGATACGAGCCAACAGTCCTGACAAAACAGTGCTCTCGCTCATTGCTCAAGTGAACGCAAGTGAAGAGGTGATCCCTCATGATGTGAAGGCAATCTCCAACAAGAAGCCTTTCAATCTAAAAGAAATTAAACTACCTGAAGACTTTGACGAAATCGAGGTCTATCATCCTCCACTCTATCCCATTGAAACAAAAGCTGGCATCTAGTTGTCTCCTGGGAGAATTCTGGCACCCATTACTAGAAGTGGTAGGGTTACTGGTCCATCTGAGACTAATGTTATCGAGGAAATTCTTCCTACCGATATTGGCCAAAGACGAGCAAAAGAGACTCTCCTGATTGATCAGTTTAAATCTGTTCTGACCAAAATGAGCATTTGGGAATTATTGCTCACATCCCGAGAGCATCGTGAAGCCATTGTTAAAAGGCTTATGGAGATTGAGCCCCCTGCCCTATCAACACCTGAAGAAGTATGTCGTTTCATAGAAGATTTAGGCAAATGTCAAACTCCTGAAATTTCCTTCACACCTGATGACTTGCCGAAAGAAGGTATGAATCATAACCGAGCATTGTACCTACAAGCTCGTGTATTGGGAAAAGATATGCCATGCATCATGGTGGATAATGGCTCAGCACTCAATGTTTTTCCTCGTAAGATACTTCTGATCTTGGGGATACCCAAAAGCAAATTGACACAAAGCATGCTCATTATCAAAGCATATGACGATTCTAAAAGATCTGTCATTGGGACTTTTGAAGCTGAAGTAGACTTTGGAGAAGTTTCTTCCATGGTCACTTTCACTGTCATAGACATAGCGATCACGTTCTCTCTTCTTTTGGGAAGCCCGTGGAACCATAAATTAAGAGGAGTTCCTTCCACCCTACACCAACTGGTAAAAATTCCTCACTATAGAGAAGTGGTAGTTTTAAGAGCTAACGAACTGTCTACTATAGCGGCTGTTGATGCTGGTAGTAGCTATGGTTTTATTGTTGCTTTCACTCATGAAGAAGGCGGCAAGACTGTTGCTCAATGGTCCCCTTGGGCAATTCAATACATGAGAAAATATCTAGAGCTGGGAAAAGGGCTAGGGGCAAGTGGACAAGGTGTCACCTCTTTCCAGATTAACATAGGGGAATGGAAACCTAATGGCCTAGGGTGGACAGTCGACGCCAATATGAAAAAGGCAGCAACCCGCATATTTGTCAATGAAAAAGAGGGCTCATACGATGGAGAAGCCGAGTCAGTGGAAATAGAGGGAAACTGGATCCCTGGATTTGAGATCTTTTCGGACGTTGTGGATTTTCGAAAATGAGGTCCTCAATCGCTCTTATAGAAAGAGGTAGTGAAAAAGGTTTCCGCAACCGAAACTGTTCCATCCAATCCTGACATTGATGAGCTTATTAATAAAATGGCTCACTTATTGAGGACGCATTTGGTCGCTTTAATGTAAGAATCGCCCAACACTCCTTCACCTACCCACATCGGGAAAGGCAAGGAGAAGGCTGTCGATCCCCTCGAGCAAGTAGCTCGCATAGCCCAATCTGCCCTATTAGAGGATGAATTATGTACAACTGATGATGAATTATCCACTAGTGATGAATATAATGGCAAGGATTTCCTGATCAATCTACCATCACTATTCGACGAGGTCTTTGTAGCTAATCCCTTACTCTATAATAATATGAATGATTTAGCTTATTTGTACGGTGCTTTTACTAACATTTCTTCATGTTCTTCATTACATTCATCCTGCATTTTTAGCATTTCAGATGCATTGACCAAAAAGATCAACCTGAACACTGAAATAGACCCAAAATGGTATCCATTTCTAGTGAGTTGTTTGTCGAACAAGAGAGAGAATTGATAAAAGTACTAAAAGAAAACGTGAAGGCTTTAGCTTGGTCCTATGAAGATATGCCCAGCATGGACCGACAAATTGTGGAACATCGAATTCCTACTAATCTGAGTATTCGACCTGTCAAATAGAAATTGAGAAGGTTGCTACCTGAATGGGCTGAAAAGGTTAAAGAAGAAGTTGGCAAGAAAATTAGGGCAAACTTCTTTGAAGTTGTGGAGTATCCCACTTGGCTGGAAAATATTGTGCCTGTTGCAAAGAAGGACGGAAGATTCAGGGTTTGTGTTGACTTCACAAAACTGAACAAGGCCACTCCAAAACATGATTTCCCACTCCTGCATGTAGATGTAATGGTTGATAGCGCAACCAAAGCAACTGTGAGCACGGTCCACCCAGCCCGATGATGAATATTTAACATGTTTCTAGGTATGGGCAAAATTCTAGCGGAGCCGGCAGAAGACCGATTGTGCATCCGAGAACTTTGGAGCTTCGACTCTGTAGTAGTTGAATTCTGGAGCTTAGACTCCAAAATGTCTGGAACCTTGACTCCACAATGTTCCCCAAAACCCCGGAGCCTTGACTCCGTAATGTCTGGAATCCCTGATTCCTAATGATCCCTGGAGCCCTGACTCCGTAATGTCCGGAATCCCTAATTCCAAATGATCCCCGGAGCCCTGACTCCATAATGTCCGGAATCCCTGATTCCTAATCATCCCCGGAGCCCTGACTCCATAATGTCCAAAATCCCTCATTCCTAATGTCTGGAGTCCTGACTCTGTAATGTCTGGAATCTCTGATTCCTAATGATCCCCGGAGCCCTGACTCTAAAATGTCCGGAATCCATGATTCCTAATGTCTGGAGCCATGACTCCGTAATTTCCGGAATCCCTGAGTCCTAATGATCTCTAGAGCCCTGACTCTACAATGTCTGGAATCCCTGATTCCGTAATGTCCCGGAGCCCTGACTCCAAAATGTCCAAAATCCTGGATTTCTGACTCCACAATATTCAAACCCTGGAATTCCCAAAAATTCCAGAAATACCCTGGAGTTCCCAAAAATTCCAGAAATGTCGGGAACCACGATTCCATCCCAAATATCTCAAAGCCTTGATTCCAAAAAACCGGAAATTGCTCAAAAACCCTAAACCCGAAAAATCCTGAAAAACAGCACGAAACTCTCGCAAAACAGTTTTGACCGAAAAAGTTAAAATTACTGTACAAATGACGACTAGTTGACCCTCTGGATGACTTCCACGATCACACCTTCTAGAAGGTGTGATCTAGCTGATCGGCTAGATTGCACCTAGTCTAGACAAAGGTGTGATCTAGCCGATCGGCTAGATACACCTATAGGCGAAACTAGCCGATCAGCTAGATTGTCACCCCAAAATTGTCTATCAAAGGCCTCCCCTCCAACCATCTTAAACACCTCTCAAACTTCAAAACCGAGTTTGATGACATCCTAAGCCTCTCTAAGCCTTTCACAGAGCTTTCAAATCTAATACCCTTCTATAGCTTCTTATAGCTTGGGATTGTTCTTCTAACCTTCGATCCTAGTCGAAGTACTATCCGAGGAAAGACTCAATCTTGCTTAAATCTCATTGAAATCCAACCCGGATTTCTGTCGAAGTTCTCCCAACTGTCACAACAATCGATCCCAAACCGACCCAAAAGAAAAACCCTACCACCAGGAAAGGTAAACTGAGGGTTCTTGGCTATCTCGCCCACCTTTATTGTATTGATTGATTGCATCACAACTCATATGCATATGATTCTGGTTTTCTTGTTGTGAATATACACAAAAATGCAAGGTAAGCTTATACTCTACACTGTTTAAATTATGCAAGGTATATAAAACAAGCATGTAATAATATATATCCTAGGTATACACACTAACGTGAGTCATTTTATCCTATATCATTGATAATGTTTGATCGATATCTTGAGTATTCCTTTTGCACGAATCCATTTCTCTGTAATTTCCTAGTTGTGAGCTGAACCAGGTGGCGACTCCAAAACTGTATTTATGAAAACGATTCGCTATTAAGTGATGGGTTTTCTGATCCCTTTTAAACAAAATGTTTTGGCATATCATAGCCGACCTAATGTCTTTTAATGCGAGATTCGAGGTATTTAAACCTCGATATCTGGGCCCCTTGGCTCGGTTCTGATGCAAGATCTTCTTCCCACTGCGAGAAAGTGCTGTGACAGGTGACCCCTGTCCGCCCTCCAGGTCCTTGGTAAAAAGACCTTTTCGAACCTTTTCTCGCCCACCCCAGTAATTGGCGACTCCCGAGAACTAGCTGGTGAGGGAGAAGGTGGAAAGAGAAGTCTCGCCCGCCCACGAAAATGGCGACTCTGCTGGGGATTTTAAAACTGATTTTTAAAAAATGATTTTCGAAAACTGTTTTTCGCAAAATGGAAAAAATTGATATCGATCCAAGTGATAACCCATAAAATGACTCATGAAAGATAATGAAAAGGACTGCATTTGCATATTGCATGAAGGTCCCCATGGCCTTTCCGGGCTACAAATGCTCATTATGCCTCTCCAATATTGTTTGCATAGGCTTGGTGTCGCCTGGATATGCCAATTTCTCAGGGGCGGAAGTCTTTGTAAACACCTTGTGTACACTTACCAGCCCGCTTTTACCTGCCATGGTCATTGGGGTCAGGTATATCTAAACAGTGAAAGGATTGCTTCCGACGTGCCAACATCTCAAGGGTCAATTAGCTGGATGCGCATTGTACCCTTACCCTACTCTCGAATTCAAAGCCATCTATGTGACCACCTGCATATAGAAAAGCCCTAGCAACTTCCCCTAGGGTTACCCCTAAACAGATTGAATGCTTGTGAGGACTCTTAGAAGCCTGTTCCCTAGGACAATTCCAGAGGAATAAGGTTGGAAGAAATGAAAAGAGAAGAGACGCTCTAACTTTGTTCCCTGTGTAGCTCTAACTTTGCTCCATGTGCAGGGTATTATAATGTATTGACTAATCGTATTATGTGAACATGCTAACCACATCTTAGTGTAGCCATGATTCATATTTTTGTCACTAATGTCCTTTCCCTATGCTTCAAAAGGCCAAAAAAGGGAAAATCCCTCGAACCTAGGTTGATAAGAGAACCAAGACTTCCTTCGACCCAAAAAGGGGCATCACAGGCATCTCCTTAATGACCCCAAATGTTTTTAGTGTCAATGTTCTTTCCAAACCCTCATTGTAAAGGCATCCCTCGTATGACCTAATTCCTCAATTGTATTGAAACCTTCCAAATCATTGAATTGAACTCCCTTCGCTCCTAAAATGACCAAAAATTGTCTCTTCCCACTTCCAAATGTATCCCCCAAATGACCCAATGAAATACTGAATGATCGATTTTCCGACGTAATGTCAATATCTCATAGGTGATCATCGGTTTGACCCTAGAGCCAGTTTTGCCCGGCACGGTATCATGCCTATTGTTCCTGGTCATAACATGACAAATGCCCATTGTTCTCGGCCATAGCGTGCCAAATGCTTATTGTTCTTGGCCATAGCACGCCAAGTGCCTATTATCCTCGGGCATAGCGTGTGAAATGCCTATTGTTCCCGGCCATAGCATGCTAAATGTCCATTAGTCTCGGCCATAGCGTGCCAAATGCCTATTGTTCTCGACCATAGCGTGCCAAATGACTATTTTCCTTGGCCATAGCGTGTCAAATGACTATTTTCCTCGGCCATAGTGTGCCAAATGTCCATTGTCCTCGGCCATAACGTGCCAAATGCCCATTGCCCTCGACCATAACGTGCCAAATGTCTATTGTTACCGGCCATAGCTTGCCTAATGATTATTATTCCCGGCCATAGTGTGCAAAATGCCTATTGTTCCCGGCAATAGCATGCCAAATGCCTATTGTTCCTGGCCATAGTGTGCCACAACCCTGCCTAGTGCGATATAATGTATTGTTTCCGGCCATAGCGTGCCACAACCCTGCCCAATGCAGTATAATGTATTGTTTCTGGCCATATCGTGCCATTCCCTACCCAGTGTGGCATATTGTCCAAATGATCGACCCCAAGGGTCACACATCTCTCCGGTAATAGTTATTACTAAAACCCCTGGCCATCTGCAAAAATTTCAAGAAATTCCTCCCTCTCTCTTGTTTAGCTCCTTGAGTTCACAACTGTCAACTTAGATACTTCCCAATAGCAAGCCTTATGAAGCATAGGAAAGAATAACTGATTGGAAATCCCAAATTTTCATGCATCATCGCTGTGTGTGATAAGATCGGTGGGACACAAATGCTAACTTTGTATTTCCCCTTTGGAAAGTTTGGAAACAGACCATCGTTCGCATAGATCGGATCTCTGAAACCTTTGAGAACTCTCCTCCAACATCCAAAATAGACCAAGGACCATCCATTGAGGAAATTAAGCGCCTTCTGCAGACCGAAGAATTCTTTAATGCCTTTGAATGCTAGGCTAGAACACATCACCCCTCGGGATCTAGAGATTCAAGTGTGAATGAAGATTTGATATGAAAGATAACTGAATTGGATGAGGAGGTTAAGAAAGTACGATTGGCCTCCAAAACTCATCAGGCTGCATATGCAGAAACTAGCAAGTTTAACCTCACTGAGGCAGCCCCATTGCCTCTCAATTTCATCCTGCACTACGTTGCACCCTTCAATGGAACCACCTCTCCCATAGCTCACCTGGAAGGTTATTTGCGCATTATGAAAAGTATGGGGATAGCAGACATCCATATCCTCAATATGTTCCAAACCACTCTCCATGGTACTGCTATTGACTGGTACATGAGGTTGAACCCCGAGGTTAAGTCCAACTGGGAACTCCTCAGCAATGCTTTTGTTGAGAATTTTGCCTACAATGATAAGATGGAGATGACCCTCAAAGATTTGGAAAGAGTTTTCCAGAAGCCTAATGAGCCCTTGGTTGATGGTGCACCCAAGCTACATGCCTTGGTGGTTAAACTGGTAGAAGTATCAACTCGAAAGTATCGCGGGCAAATGAAGATGAAAACCTTTGATAACTTCAACCAAGTGCTAGATTATGCCAAAAGATTGGAAAAGTACGAAGAAGAGGAACAATGGAGACAAGAGGAACTTCAAAGCCTTAACCAAAGCCGCGGAACTGATAAACCAAATCAAGGGAGGCCACCTTCCTCTGGTTACACTTCCTACACCCGCACCCAGAAAATCTACTATTAAACAAATCAAGACAGTTGCCGCAACTGCTCGATAACCCCTTTCCCCATGGGTGGAATCTCTCTCTAAAATATTTACCAAGCTAAGAAGAGCTAATATCCTCCAAAGTGTCCGTCCCTTCACCCCTCCTTCTCAAGAGGATTGTAAGAACTTTTGCACCTACCATGTAGCCAAAGGACACAGAACGAATGAATGTGAGCGTCTCCTCAAGGATATCCAGCAGCTCATCGATGGACAAGGATTTTTCCAGAAACTATGCGAGGAAAAGCAATTGCTTGGGTTAAGACACTAACAAGAATGCAGACATGGATGTGGCATGACATGAAGATGTCATTTCTTAGATTCTTTGCAAATGAAGAGTGTATACAAGAAGCCATGCTTGCCCGAAATAAACACTTGGGACAAGATCTGACACTCAGGCCCCTAGATCCCTCCATTTCAATCAACATTATCCATACCGATAGTCCTGACAAGACAGTGCTCTCGCTCATTGCTCAAGTTAATGTAAGTGAAGAAATGACCCCTCACGATGTAAGGGCAATCTCCAACAAAAGGCCTTTCAACCTCAAAGACATTGAGCTACCTGAAGATTTCAATGAATTTGAGATCTATCCTCCTCCGCTCTATCCCATTGAAACAAAAGCTGAGATTCAGCTATCTCCTAGACAAATCCTGGCACCCATCACCAGAAGTGGAAGAGTCACTGGTCTGCCTGAACTGAATGTTACTGAAGAAGTTCTTCCCACTGATATTGGCCAAACACAAGGAACTCCACTGATTGATTAACTGAAATCCGTCCCGACCAAGATGAGTATTTGGGAGCTGTTACTTACTTCTTGATAGCATCATGAAGCCATTGTTAAGAAAATCATGGAGGTTGAGGCCCCTGCCCAATCAACACCTG
>CAOJBJ012770003.1:0-17060 GCA_948291685.1 Euphorbia celastroides
TTGAAAATTCTTATAGTGTGGATGTTGTGGGTTTTGTTTCGGGTGACATTTGGGTTTTCTAGGGTATGTCTTTGGTGTGTCTTTGTCTAGGTTCAGCCTAGGCTAGTGCCGTTGTTTCTGTCTTTACTTATCAAAAAAAAAAATGTTACCTCTTTTTTTCTTTAAAATGGTCCATTAGTATTCAAAAAAAATAATTCATTAATTAATGCATAACTCACTCACATGATTCATTGGCGCATAGAAATTTTTGTTTCAGACATGAGTCCACCTCCATTCTGAAATTTTATTTAATTTAGGGCTAATAGTTTCTGGAGTTATCTCGAATAGCCCTCGTCTCCCTGAACTTTCAAAAATTTCTCTCATCCTCCTGAACTCATAAAAATGTATTCTCTCAATTTCTTAATACTAGTCATTCTAGCAAATATTTCACTTTTCTTTTTACTTGTTATTTTCCTGTTTTCTAGGTACTTTTTTTCATTTATTCCTATTTTGCCCACATTTACTCCAAGTAATTGCTTTTATATTGATAATTACTTCTTAATTCTAGTGAAAATACAAGACTAATTTCATACTTTACAATTATAATTAATTGCTCCTAAATTGGTGTGCATATAACTAAAATGACTAGTATTAAGAAATGGAGGGATGTACCTATTAGCCCTTTCAACTTACAAAAATACACCACTTTGCTCCCTAAATGCCACGCTTCGTCTTTTAATTGACTTGATTTTTCAAAAATTCCATTTTTTTCATCCACCCATAAGTTGACATGTGGAATTTCTAGATTTAAAGACATTTTTTAAACAAGTTTAGGGGGGTGAGAGGTTCTTATGAACAAGCTCAGGGGGCGAGAGGAACATTTGAAAGTTCAGGGAGACGAAAGGCTATTTAGGACAACTTCAGAGGTTCCGATACATTAGACCTTTAATTTAATTTAATTGATATTACAACTACATGCATATATTATTATCATCATCATCATCATTATTATTATTATTATTATTATTATTATTATTATTATAGTACCCATGCAATGTATAGATAGGTCGTTTGTAATCAAATTAATTTCTAAGAATTTGATTTATGAGATATCTTATTTGATCGATATACTTTATCGATAATAATGAAATTTGAATTTAATTGATCAAATAATCAAAATATATTGTTGTTATCGATAAAAATGTTTCTCAAAGGTATATGAGATTAAAGCCCTAGAAAATGCACCATTCACAAATAAGGACAAAAGTTAGTTGGATTAAAAAATATTGATCTCAGTGTAGTGACTTTAATTAGGCCAAAACCGAAATGCAGTCAAACCGGTTTCATATTAAGCCGGTATATTGATATATGAACAAGTTCAGGGAATAAATTCCCTTACCCAACCCTCACCCACCAAATTAAAACTCCCACCCACCACTTTCGTTTTCCCACCCTCATATCCTTATCTTTCATTTCCTTCTCATTATATCCTCTCTTCTTAGCACTCAACATACTTATTTTCACTAAAGCACTACAAAAAGGTATGTTTTCTTTCTTAATTGGTTTATCTTTTATGTTAACTAGTAGTAAGTGTTAACATAATACATGTTTATATATATGTGAATGAAGAAATTAGAAAGTTGTTATTATATTGGGTTGTATTGTTTATAATTTTATTTGTTATTATATTAACTATTGATTTTCACTAGTGTTATTGGTTATATTTAATTTTTTGGTTAGGGTGTATTTTAGTAATTGGTGTGAAAAATAATATTTCATACATGTATAATAGTTGATAAATTTGAAAAGGTTGACAATATGTAATAATAGTAAATGTATACAACTTAAATGAATAAGGAATTTTGCAATGAATAAATAAATTTTAGGATTAAGTTGTTAGGTTTAGATGGTATAATATTTGTTAGGTTGAGATAAAAGGCAAAGAATAATTTTTTATTATTTAATTTGAATAGATGGCAACTCATACAAAGGTTAGCATAATTTTAATAATAAATCCAATTAACGTGTATATAATTATGAGCACAATATATTTTGTGTAAAATAAGTTTAATAAATGTGAAATAATCTATATAATTACGAAAAACTAAGTAGTATACCGGATTTTGATTTTGATTTTACTTTATTTTTTAAAATCAATAATAATAGAAAATAAAAGAAGTGGGGGCAAAATTTAAAAAGCAGTTGTAAATGACTATATTTTAACCTTATATTTTACATAATAATTTTTAAAATTGTAAAAGTCCTAAATAATTGTGTTGAATATTATGTACTAATTAAATTAAATGGCTTAAACATTGAAAATGTTCACGTATGCTATAAAAAAAATAAGAACATTGGTTCAAAGAAAGCAAATTTTTCTAATGCTTAGGATGAATTCTCAATGAAATTGTAATAAAAATTTCTGTTCGACATTATCGTTTGATGACATTATTGTGAATATATATTATTTATTTAGCTTTCATATATTTATTTATGTTGTTTATTATTAATAGAGGCTATAGTGTTGTACGTATCAAACGTTATAAATATGTAGTCTTTTCTGTTTTGAATTGATGCGATAAATTTTATGATTGTGAAAGTATTATTCTGCTGCAAAATATTTCCATTAGAATTAGGATGCCAAAAAATTAGTTGATATACTCATGAAAGTATTACCTAAACTCCTCATGAACTTAGAGAAACCTAATAAGTTTACCATTTATAGCCTTGTTATGGGAACCTTCTACATCAGCAACCCAATTCGAAGCCAATTTCGTACTATCTTCCAGTGTCCATTATATAACAATTATGATGCTAAAAACCTTAAAGGATAAAAAAGCACTTTGATTTCAGTCCTATATGCAGAAATTATATTACGTTGTCATCCATATGAATATGTTACAAATAAACCAATTGAAACGACGTAAATCCGATATTTCAATATACCGGCTTTGACTTGACAAAGCCACGTCAACACGATGCAAATCTCTCGCCGTGCTGACATAAAACCGATATCCCGAAATACCGGTTTCAGTTCAAAATGGAACCGGTACAACGAGATACCAGTTTTTCCCTGTTTAAAACCAACTCATCCGGGTCAATATTTTCTAACCCAACCCATTTATGTATTTATTTAAGAATAGTGCATTTTTCACGGATGGGTAAAATAGTTTTTAAAAATTTATTAATGCAATATTTTCCAATCCAAAAAGAAAAACAAAATAAATGCAATATTTGTTAATTCTCTAAATAATAATTCATTAATTAATGCATAACTCACTGGCATGATTCATTGGCGCATGGAAACTTTTGTTTCAGACATGAGTCCACCTCCATCTGAAATTGCATTTAATTTAATTGATATCACAACTACATGCATATATTGTTATTATTATTACTATTAGTATTATTATTATTATTGTTATGATCATCATTATTAATATAGTATCCATGTGATGTATAGATAGGTTGTTTTTAATCAAATTAAACTTTAAGAAATTGATTTATGATGATACTTTATTGATAATAATGAAATTTGAATTCAATTAATTAAATAATTAAAATATTTTGTTATTATTGATAAAAAAATGTTTCTCAAAGGTATAAGGATAAAATAGTTTTTTAGAATTTATTTGCTTTTATGAGATAACTAATTGATATTATGAGATAATTATATATAAATATATGAGATGATTAATTAATTTTTAATCATTTAAAATTTATAGGGTTAAAAAAGTAATTTAACACTTCTTTTCTTTTATTAATATTATTATTATTATTATTATTATTATTATTATTATTATTACAATTAGTAGTGTAGTGCCACGTTCGATGCAAAGTAGATCATTTAAATTTATTTAATCAAATAATTTGAAATATTTCAATAAATATAATAATTAATATTAGTAAATTCATTCTTTTAACTGGAATCATTATTTTGCCTTATACCTTCTTAATGGTTAATTATCAACTAATTATCTCATAAATATATTTTAAAATTTTAAAATTTCTTTTAAACCTTAAACATTTTAATTTATCATCAATTAATTGTATGATAATTACGGTCTCCACAAGAAAATCAATTACTTATTTCAAGTTGAATTTGTAATTATATAATTAATTGAACCTTAAAATTAAAATATCAAACAACTAATGGTTTCATCGATGATTGTTATTATTCCAATCTAAAAAATATTCGAACATATTTTATGTTTTGTAGTATTGCAATATGAAATTGCATTTAAGCAACTTTAAAGAAGTTAAATTTCCAAGTTTATTAGTAATTTTAAAGAAGTCAAGGTGTACCATGTGAAGAAATTTATTTTTAACTTAGATAATATTAAACACCTTAACAAAAAATGAATGGAGGCTAACATTATTTTATGACAATTGTTTGCAAGGTCAATGACTCTTGAATTCATTTTGATGATTACAACTTAAGGTAACAAAATACTATAATTATATTTTGATAAATTAATACAAAGCCAAATTGTATTAATTAAATATCAAAATATATATTATCTGAAGAAGTTATAGATGAAGAATTAAAGACTTGATGTGTTTGGAAAAAATACACTGCTTAACAAGTTGAAATCAGTATGGATAAAGAGTTACACAAAGCAAAATAGAAAGATAAAGGTTGACGTGACATTGTGGTCCACCTAAAGGCGATGAATGAAGATTCAACAACAATTCAAATTTAATTTGACATTTGTCATAATTCAAATTCAAATTTAAATTCTGCAACTACACGGTTATATTACAACAGACACTTTTTAATGGTTATATTTTAACGGACATCCCTGCACATTATAAAGGCAAGTCAGGGATGAAGAATCAAAATAGAAGACTTAAAGAAAATACATATTTAAGCATTCTTCAAAAACCAAAACGAAAAAGCTTCTTCCAGTGTTCAAATATCAAGCACAACATTCAAAAAGAATTGTAAGGTTTTGTTGTTAAGCCTTAAAAAATAATAGGTGTTGATTTTGATAGTTGAGCTTGGAAAAACTATTGAGTTTTGATAGTTGTGCCCATAAAATTTATTGGGTTAGTTTTGAGTCCGAAAGAAGTTGTAAAGGTTTGGTACTTGCGTCTGCAAAAAACTATCAGCAAAGACTTATTTTCTGCCCGCAAAGAAAATATTATAATTGGAAATCTCAAATCAGGTTGACTTGGAAATTGGAGTAGGCTAAGGGGTAGCCGAACCAGGATAAATCCGTTGTTGCGTATCAATCTCTCTAAACTTTAGTCTCTTTATATTACTGCAATTTATCTTTCATACATTTTATATTATTATAATTATCTTTTTGAGATTGATAAAATATTTTTAAAGAGGGGATAAAATTATTTTAAACCAAAATTTTTTTTTCAACTATTCACCTCTTTTAGTACTTTGCCAAGCCATCTCGTTACTAGTGATGGCCAAAATTTTAGTTTAAGTTTATTCACATTAGTCCTTTATATAAAATCGCTTAATCCAAGCAAAGTCAACGAAGATGTGTTATTTGATATGTATCCATTCTCTTATTATTTTTAAAGTTGTTTTTAATTAAATGGACATGTACTCATATAGGCGTTAGGAGAGATCATTGTCCATATAATATTAGAAACTATAATTCATTTTTCTTATTTACACAAGAAAAAATTGATACATCTATAAATCAATAACTTGGCGTAAAAATATATATTAGTCGGACTAAATTATCATTGGATTAGGAGTACGATGCCACTTGGAGGATCTTCATCAAAGTTTGCACAATTGAATCATTGAATGTGTATATTAGTAGAAATAATTTATTTGGAAATGGAATAGTGTTTAATAGTTATAACAGTTCATAGTTGCTGTATATGGACAACTTCACTATCTGATTATCATGATCAATTATGTATTATTTTAAATTATTTGATCAAGTGTATTAAAATGATCGATCCGTGCATTGCACGGGGGACCACGCTAGTAAATCCTTGAAGAGGCTTGGTGTCGAATCCAAGACTTCCCACCAACACATCAAAAGTACTTATAATTTGTATTATTTTAAGAATCCAAATTTATTTAACATTATTGAAACTAAAATATAATTTGAATTAATTTTTTCAAGAAAAATGGCACCATACATGAGTAGTTTATCAAGTGAATAGGTATTTTTCTTATCTATTATCAATTTATTATTTACATACTAGACATTTCGAAGTCTATTTGGTATTTTGATTCCGAACTATTCTCATTTTTATTGATTTATATGGGTTTTTAGTACAAATTTAATAGATCTTTTAACATGTCAATGAAAATTTTAAAAATATACATCAATATTAATTTAATTTTGGGGACGAAAAATGAGCGAAGTAATATACAAAATGACAATTTAATTGATAAATGCATAATTAAATATAGGGAGATTCTAACTTGGCTTTGTTTAAAACAAAATAAGCACAATCTTATTAATCTTATCATCAAATGAGTGGGTCCACCTAACAAGTCAATGATGAGATTCACAAAATTATACTTACTTTTTTTAAAATAAAGTAAGTACAATCTACACATCAAATAAAAACAATCAAGTAATTAATAATGAATATAAGCCAAGGGAATTAAGTAACAATTTGTTTAAATGAAGCATATTGATGTTTTTATTGAGACCTAAATCTTTGATTGATCAAAATTTTGAGTGAAATAAATATGTAATTCACATGGTTTTCAGATTCGGATCGGTCACCGAACCGGTAGAGGAAAAGGGTCATGGATTTAAGGTTCAACCGGATTTAACCGGTGAATGAACTGGATTTTTTAAAAATATGTTAAAAATTAATATTATTTATTACACATATAATATAAGTTACAATGCATCAATAAGTAACACTTCTTAATGTTCATTGTTTATAATAAGAAATATTAATTCAAATAACTATAAATTATAACATAACAATAAATATGTTATGATGAAATAATAAAATACTTATTTGGTATTAAGTTGTATTTAGTTAAAATAGAACCATAGTTGTATTATGTAGTAATTTTTACTTTTGATTTTAATATCAATAATCATTTCAATAAAAAATAGTTGAACAAAAATACTAAATAAATATGATAGATATCTAAAATAATTCATTTAAAATAAATCAACAATTTTTTATTATATAAAAATATAATTATAAAAATTGTTAACAACTAAAAGACTTGGCTCAATTGGTATAGTATGTCATCAACACATAAAAGATTAGAGATTCAAACCTCAAAAATTTATTTTTAACAAAGTAAAATAGCGCACACCGTTACTATTTTCTTCATTTAATCCGGTAGAATAATTATAATTATATCTAACATTCAGTATATCATAGCACTGCGTAGAATATGGAATCATTTTATGACTAAACCGGTCCTTAATTTGTATTCCTATCAATTTTGTCTTCACATTGATTTCCTGTCTAGGTTTTCTCTTTCGTGTTGTTTCTTCCGATCTCATTTAGAAAACCATTTATTTTGATATTGAATAATACGTTCAAGTCTGTCTCTGGATGGTATGATATTTTAGGCATGGT
The DNA here is from genome assembly GCA_948291685.1 of Euphorbia celastroides. Lineage (NCBI taxonomy): Eukaryota > Viridiplantae > Streptophyta > Magnoliopsida > Malpighiales > Euphorbiaceae > Euphorbia > Euphorbia celastroides. Next base: position 7,519 of record CAOJBJ012770003.1, read on the forward strand.
GTTTCCAGGAATCAATGGGAAAGTTTGGGAATTTCGAATTAATTTGTTGATTCATTGATTTACTTCATTTATTTCGCAAATTGTTGAGCAATGAGGGAGGTTTCGATCTGTTTTTTTTTTTTTTTATTTCTGCTGTATGATTCCATTGCCTTTTTAGCTCATGTCCCATTACAAGTGTTGTTTTGCCACATCTGTTATATAAAAACCTACTGCGCACGTAAACTTTTACACAGTAGCATTTTTCCTTCCGGTTTTGATTTCCCTTAATAAAATGTATTGACGATGTTGTTTTTGTTGTCTCAGGATTAACCATGGAAAAACCTTGTATATCTTCTAATGCAAAGAGAGGCAAGAACAAAAGAAGCAAAGCTAGCAATGTAGTGGCCACAGATTCCGGTCCTTCATATTTGGATCTACCTGAGGAATCTTCTTGAAAGTATCTTACTTAGGTTGTCCGTAAAAGGACAATCATATGCAAATGTGTATGCAAAACCTGGTACGATCTAATCTCAGACCCGGAATTGACAAAGCTCCATCTCAATCAAGCTCAAGCCTATACATTGATTCAAACCTCGGGTTTCACAGTCCTATCAAGAATGCTCTATCTTGTGCAGCCCGAGGTAAATGATTTCGAACTCAAGCTCGACTGCAATCATAATTCACCAGACCATAATCTTGAATGTCGCTGCAGTGTCAAAGTCAAACTCGACACCAAATTTAGGCTTCCATTGCGCAACCTTCAAATGATAGTTAATGACGCGAGTCTAACAATTGCTTGAAGCTGAACATGAAAGATCACAAGTACGAGATTGTTAACTCGTGCAATGAGTTGCTTTGCTTGTGTGATCCATCAAATAACGAGCCTATGGTAGTATGCAACCCAATTACCCGTGATTTTATTGACCTTCCAGAGGAGAGAACGATCAAACAATCTAAAAAATATGATAATTCTTGCGGTTTTGGTTTTAGTCCCGTGACTAACCAATATAAGGTAATAAGAATGTCTATGTGTCGGATCAGAGTAGGCAAAGGTGATGTTGATAGAGGTATGGTGGCTGAAATACATATTGTTGGCACAAAATTGTGGAAATACCTCGGTTTTTTTCCATATTCACAACGCAAATTAAGGGGCCCTACTTATTTGAATGGCTACATTTATTGGTACTACTCAAGACATTCTATACTTTTTTTCGACATCGAGAAGGAATGCTTTGGATCGGTTTCCCCGCCGTTATCCGATTCTTATCAATATGGAATTTGGAGCACAGGAGTATTAGAGGGAGAGCTTTGCATGTTCGGAACTATTTTACATGATCATATCGAGATTTGGGTGATGAAGGAGCGTGTTGGAGAAAAAGATTGGGTTAAAGTGCTCTCCATTGAAATGGACGCTAATGAAAGGTGGCCTTCGGGCCCACATCAGCCTATTAAGTAGGGGAGAGCATTTCAAACCGAATAAGAACTGAATTAACCGAATTGATTCAACCAAAAAACCGAATTGCATTATAGGTTCTATCAAATCGAACAAAAACTATAATAAAATCCGAAATAAATTTAATTTTAGTCGGTCTATACGATATATTTTATTATGAAAATTCAATATTTCGTAAAATTGTTATCAAATTAGACAATTTGGTTGAAGCAATTCGGTTCTATTCGGTTCGGTTAAACCGAATTGCTCACCCCTACTATTAAGTACTTGAATAATGGGGGCGGTATTGATGTATAATTCTAGGAAACGTGCGTTTGTGTATCATAATCCGAAGACACTTGGATTTAGATATTTGAAGATCCATGGGATGCAGTCAAAAGTCGAAGCTATCTCTTGTATTCCAAGCTTTGTTTCACTCAAAGATGCTGTGTCGGGGTCAGATACAACAGTTCATAATGTCAGGTCAAGGTATTTATCTAATTATTTGTTTCTCTTTTGCTAGTTTTTGCTTCTTAATAGTTGTATGATGCAAATGATAAATGTGAATTTTGATTAGAGAAATTGACACCAATATACAATATTTCCAAACTATTTACAAAAATTATCTAACAGGAAACTTATTTACATAAATGGCACATTTAGTTTGTTATTTACACAATTAATAACCTATAAATATCCTTCTCTTCAATTACCCTAAATAGTAAACAACGATATTGAAACCAATGATAATCTCCAAGCCAACGATGATCTCCAAGTTCCCAGCACCTTTGCATCTCCTTCACCTTCACCTCCTCCTCCTTCACCTCCTTTGTCTCCACCGTTGCCGGCACATCATTTTTGAACGATTTCTCCTTTTCTTTTTCATTCAAATATGAAATAAGCTTTCTGTTCTTCTTGATTTTTCTTTGATTCTGGAAGGTAACCTGATCTAGCAGCTTCATCATATACGGTTTCAATTCCGGCTTCATTGGATTTGTTTCTCGACTTTGATTTCAACTTTTTTTTTCGATTTCGATTTGTTGAAATTGACTCCGATTCTCATTTTTTTGTTTGATTTTCTGTTTTATGTTTGTTTTTTAACAACACTGGTGATGAAGATAATAGTGTTAAAAGGATGCACACAATGTATTCGATAAAATGCTTCTATAGTGCGAATGACATGTATAGTACATGTAATGACGATGTATTGGTTGTGTGATATGTGTAATGGATTCTTCTTATTCTATCTCAAATTAGAATTGAATTTGCAAGTGTGTAAGATATATGTATTGTATATGTATATCATATGTAATGGATTTGTAAAGTTTACGCAATAGCTCTGTAAACCAGTTCAAAACAGTTCGAATATTGTTCTGTTTATATTTATCAAAACAGTTCGAAAACATTGACAATGTAATGGATATGTAATGCATATGTAAATGAATGCGTAATAAGATATTTTTACATTTTTTAACCAGTTCAGAATAATATGTAAATTAAATGTAAAGCATTTGTATATGCGATGTAAATAGTATGAAAGCATATGTAAGGCGCATGTAAAACATATGTATGGACATGTCATTTTTGTAAATATGAAACTTGAGTGGATACTTAGTGATAATAGTTTTGTTGTTTTTGTTATTTATGTAATAAATTAAAGTTAGTCGTCATTCTCTTGAATCAAAAGCTTATTATTTATGTTCTACTGTAGATTTCCATTTTCTGAATTTGTTGTGTAGGTGTGGAGAGTTGAAGCTGCACAAAGAGGGAAAAGGGGTTTCCATAGTTGAGACAATTATATTAATATTTGGACAAATATATTAATATTCATCCGATTTTGATTATGAAAATAAGTCGAACGGAATCTTTTACTCGCTAAAGTAAAAAGGCATTTGATGTACAAATGAAAATGAAGAATAATTATGTGATATAAATGAATATGAGTGAAAGAATCATTTGTAATAAATAGAATTTTTTATAGGAGCTATAGTTTGATGGCCGGTCATTCATAAAGGAAAGGAATTAAATAGAGATTTTTTTGGGACATAACAAATTCGTATCGTTTTGAAATTTAAATTTATAAATGACTAAAGTCTTGAGTGAAATTAATGTCTAAATTCGGTGTTGTGTGAGTTTCTCATTTTTCTAATATCATCCGGTGGAATAATGAGAATTTTATAGATATAAATTTATATTCATCATAATTATATTACAGCAATGAGTTGAATTTTTTTTTTTTTTTTGGTAAACAAGGGGAAGCCTCAAAGGCTATTCAACAACAAACCGCGGGAAAGAGACCCCGCAAATATCATCAACAATAACCTGGAGAATTCCAGCAAGAGGGTCATGGAAGAAGTGTCCACCAATCGGCAATGAGGAAGCAATATCCGCCAGCTTATCTGCCACCCGATTTCCCTCTCGGTACACATGCTCCATCTTAACATCCCATTCGAACTCGAGCATCTCCCTTATCCTCAAAAACAATCCATAATAATCATTGACACCCCCCGTGTCCTTCATGATGGCATTAATGGCAAAACGACTATCAGACCGAATCACCACCCTTTTATACCCTTGGTCCCAAGCCAACAAGAGCCCGTCCCAAATGCCCCACAACTCAGCTTTTGAAATCGAACAGGCCCCAATATTCCGGCCAAAACCCACCAGCCAACACCCATCGGCATCCCTCAAGCAATGAGTTGAATTTGATATCATTTTACACGACTGAACCGTGTACTTGCACAAGTATGGATTGAAGGCTCAAGGTCAACCCGATAAACCGGTCCAATGAGGTCGACCCGAAACCGGTCCGGTCTGGCCATGAAAAGTTCACTATTGATCATAAATTCGCGCGCATAGAAAATTGCGTTTATATTGTGAAACCCTTTGAGTCTCCCACTCCCTTCAGGCCTCTCTCTCTAGTAAGGATCCATTTTCAGGTTTGAATTCCGTCTCTTTAACTCTAATTTTCAGTGTTTCTTAATCTGTATTTGCAACAGTTATATAGTCATATTGATTTCCTGCCTAGGTTTTCTCTTTCGTGTTGTTTCTTCCAATCTCATTTAGAAAACCATTTATTTTGATATTGAATAACGTGGATTAATTCTGTATCTCGATGATATGATGTTATGGGTATGATGTGTCGAGAAATCAAAGGGAGTTAATTTTTCGATTCATGGATTTACTTCCTTTATATTGAAAGCAGAACAATGAGGGTGGTTTCAATCGGTTGTATGATTCAATTTCCTTTTTACCCGATGTCACATTAGAAGTGTTGTTCTGCCACATTTCTTATATGAAACCTCTGGCTCTCATAAACTTTTACACTCTAGCATTTCTCCTTCCGGTTTTGTAAAATCAGAACTCATGAGAACTCCTACAAAAAGTTGCCGGGCTGTCTCTCTAATTGAACATAAGTAGGACACTTAGTTTCTTATGATTGGAATACCATTGTTTGGCAAACTATTCTCCTACTTTTTCACTACTTCTTATCTAAACAAAATATTCTTTTGATATTAATTCTATCAATCAACGATTTCCAAGTTTTTCGTGCTTTATTGTAGTTTCCAATTGTGTTTATTTTGTCATTTTGTTATTCTTCCATTTTCATTATTTGCTTGTTATCCCATGTTTTCGTACCTACTGTTTAACAAGTGTCCTTTCTGTTTTCCATGCCACATAGAATGAAAACATACCCAATCAGACTACCCTCTTTTGCCTTTCAGTTTAAACTCATTTGAGGGCATGGATATGATTTTTTAAAATCCGTGGTCAAAAGGGCAACTTTGAAATCTCAAGAGCTAAAGAGATATCTGAATGATTGGATAGACACCCGAAAATGTTCTTTACCGTTAATTAAAGTGTTTTGACAGTGTTATTTGTGTTGTCTAAGGACCAATCATGGAAAAACCTAGGCCATCTTCTAATGCAAAGAGTAGCAGGATCAAAAGAAGGAAAGTTAGCCATTTCACGGTCAAATATTCAGGTCCTTCATATTTGGGTCTACCGAGAAATATTCTTGAAAATATCTTACTTAGGTTGTCCATAACGTGGATAGTCATATGCAAATGTGTGTGCAAAACTTGGTACGATCTAATTTCAGATCCGGAATTCGCAAAGCTCCATTTGAATCAAGCTCAAGGTTATCCATTGATGCAAACCTCGGGTTTTACGGTCCTATCAAGAATGATCTATCTTGTGCAGCCCGAGGTTTCGAACTCAAGCTCGACTGCAATTATAATTCACCGGAGCATAATCTCGAATGTGGCTGTAATGTCAAGGTCAAGCTCGACACCAAATTTCGGCTTCCATTGCGCAACCTTCAAATGATAGTTAATGATGGCGAGTCCAACAATGGTTTGAAGCTGAATATGAAAGATCACAAGTACAAGATTGTAAACTCGTGCAATGGCTTGCTTTGCTTGTCTGATCCATCTAATAGCGAGCCTGTGGTAGTATGCAATCCAATTACCGGTGAATTTATTGACCTTCCAGAGGAGAGGTCAGAGAATTTAAAAAATATGACATTTCTTGTGGTTTCGATTTTAGTACCGTGACTAACCAATATAAGGTAATAAGAATGTCTACACGTCGTATTAGAAAATGCGAGGGTGATAGAGGTATGGTGGTCGAAATACATATTGTTGGCACAAAATCGTGGAAAAACCTCGGCTTTTTTCCACATTCAGAACACGGGTTAACTGCCCGACTTATTTGAACGGGTACGGCATAAGACATTCTATAATTTTTTTCGACACAGAGAAGGAATGCTTTGGATCGATTTGCTCGTTATCTGATTCTTATCAAGATGGGATTTTGAGCATTGGAGAATTAGGGGGAGAGCTTTGTATGTCGGGGAACTTCTTAGATGATCATATTGAGATTTGGGTGATGAAGGATTGTGTTGGAGGAAAGGATTGGGTTAAAGTGTTTTCCATTGAAATGAATGCCAATGAAAGATGGCCTTCGGGTCCATATCAGCCTATTAAGTACTTGAATAACGGGGCGATATTGATGTATAAATCTGGGAACCGAGCTTTTGTGCATCATAATCCAAAGACACTTGGGTTTAGATATTTGAAGATCCGAGGGATGCAGTCTAAAGTCGAAGCTATTTCTTATATTCTAAGCTTTTTTTCTGATGGGGACATCACCTAAGGTCAGCTCGTTACCCCTCAACCAACTTGCGCATTTGATGTCAGCCCGGTCACGTCGAGCTCGTGAACTGATTCAGCTCGTTGGCGGGAGAACCTGACAGCTAGGGGGAGAGCTATTGGACTTTATAAGTAGGGTGGCGGGGTCCCTCAAGATCCCACAATATCTTGCTAGTTTTGGGATGTCTCATCCCACATTATCTTGTACTTTTTAATTACTACTTGCAATATTTTATTTGTTGTTTATGGGTATAAATACCCCTTCCTTCTCCTTGTAATATAACTTTTATCATCAATACAACTTCAAATCAGAGAATTTCTCTCTTTTATCTGGGTGATTGACCTTCAAGTTCACCTTGAAAAACTCTAGGAAAACTCCGTTTTTCGACAAGATCGAGCTTACGAATCTCTCTTTGTTGGTTTAAGGTCAAAACCTTCACCCCTGTCGCCTACGATCCTTATCAGTTTGGTATCAGAGCCAGGTTTCCCTTGGATCACTCACGACGCCATGGTTCAGCAAAAGAATATCCAAGAACGAGTTGAGACGTTAGAAGCACAAATGGTGTATTTTTGGCAAGAACTCCATACTGAGACTCAGAGCTTGAGGGATACCATTACCACAAGCTTTGCTGATTTCAGGAGAGAGCTTCTTGAGATCGTTCGTCAACCTCAGGGGAATCCCCAGGGAGAACAAGCTCTGAACATCGAACCTCCACAACAACCGAACGAGGTTGTCCAGGGAGGTGGCGCGATTCCTCAGAGGCCATTGCTACCACCACCACAAGTTCCCCTTCGAGATCCCGTCTACCCAGCTCTGCGCGAGGTAGACCCATGGGCAGACTGTGGTGAAAGTAGTGAGGAGGAGTACGCTGATGATTTCCCGAGAGACCTGCCATATGGTAGAGGAGATCATGCGCGCGCTCGCAGAGACAGGCCACGAGAGAGGACGGTTGAAAACGAGCCAAGGAGATATGTGGAAGACGACTCGTTCAAGATCAAGATTGATCTCCCGTCTTACAGCGGAGACCTTAATATTGAGAGTTTCTTAGATTGGCTCACCGAAGTGGAGAGGTTCTTTGACTATGCCGGAGTACCTGACCATCGAAAAGTCAGGTTGGTTGCCTACCGACTCAAAGGAGGAGCATCGGTCTGGTGGGAACAAGTGAACGAGCAGAGAAGACGAAGTGGAAGGGAGCCTATAAGATCCTGGCAAAGGATGAAGGCGAAGTTGAGAGGGAGATTTTTACCACCTGACTACGAGCAGTATATCTACCAGGCTTACACACGTTGTTCGCAGGGCGGGAGGAATGTCCACGAGTACACGGCTGAGTTCTTAAGGCTGTCAGCTCGAGCCGGACTAAATGAGACCGAGGTGCAGAGAGCATCCCATTATCTCGATGGGTTGCGAGGAAGTATAAGGGAGAAGATTGGAGTGTAGATGGTACTAAGTGTCCAAGATGCTCGGAATTTGACACTTAAGGCAGAAATGGAGTTAAGTCGCCCCAAAGATTCGTTTCGGAGAGCACATGGAGGAGATGCGAGCTCGTCCCGAAGTCAGCAGGGACAAGCCGAGCGAGGTGAGGCCTCTGCGAACCGAGACCGAGGTAACTCATGGGGCAAGGCACCAGCTAGCGACCCTAAACGAGCTAATGCCTCGAGCTCTAATCCACCTAAGACAAACAACCCATATGCCAAACCGGCTCCGGGAAGGTGTTTTAGATGTAACAAACCGGGACATCGCTCCAATGAATGCTCTAAGAGGAAAGCCGTTGAACATGGCAACAAGGTGTGATGACGAAGAAGAAGAGTCAGCTGAGGAGGTAGACAAAGTGTATTGCGAGCCTCTAGATGGAGAAGATGAAGCAGATCAGCATGGAGTGTATGTAGTTCGCAGACTGCTCATGTCAAACCGACATGATCAAAGTCAGCGAAACCAATTGTTCCGGACTGTATGCCTAGTCCGAGGAGAGAAGTGCAGCTTGATCATTGATAGCGGAAGCCAAGAGAACCAACAAGCTGTCAAAAAGTTTGGTCTAATTCTCGAGACCCACCCCGAACCATATGGGATTGGCTGGATCAAGAATGTTGGCGAGCTGAAAGTGACACAAAGGTGCCGAGTGCCGAACTCAATTGGGAGGTACATCGATGAAGTCTACTGTGATGTAGTGGAGATGGGTGCTTGCAACATCTTGTTGGGAAGGCCATGGCAGTTTGATCTAGACGCTACCCACTCCAGGAGGAAGAACACCTACACCTTCGTTAAGGATCAGGTGAAGTACATTTTGACCTCACTTAGGTCGAAACAACCTGATGGCTCGGGAAGCACCGTAGCCATATGTAGCAGTAGGAGCGCATTCCTAATGGAGTGCGAGGAGAGCCAGCAAGTATTCCTTGTAGTGGGAATCACCTCGAGAGAGACAGCTCGAGGACATGGCGAGGTGACGGATGAAGTAAGGGAGCTCGTTGAGGAGTATCGTGATGTGTTTCCGGAGGAGCTACCATCTGGACTACCAACACAAAGAGATATCCAGCACCACATTGACTTGGTGCCTGGAGCGAGCTTGTCCAATCTACCCACTATCGATTGAGTCCTAAGGAGAACGAGGTGATGAGGAAGCAAGTAGAGGAGTTGCTGAAGAAGGGCCACATTCGAGAAAGCTTGAGCCCGTGCACAGTCCACGCACTATTAACGCCCAAGAAGGATGAATCTTGACGGATGTGCGTTGACAGCCGAGCTATCAACAAAATCACCATCCGATCTTGGCTGAAACCTCAATCATTTTGGGCAATTCGGAGTTCTCAGGTTGCTGATGACAAACAATAGGTTCTAAGTATTCGGGTTTAGAACTATGTACCCCTGTAATAACACAAGTATTATGCAGTGTCTGGGTACTGTATATATACACAGATTTTGGAACATTAATTTAGAAGAGATGATGAAAGCGGGAGTTCATTTGGTCATGGTACTCGAAAATGGA
>CAOJBJ012771680.1:0-12403 GCA_948291685.1 Euphorbia celastroides
GACATAAGACAAACTAATTTGAATTATTTGCTTATGTCTTTTCTCAGCGCGACTTATCCTCAGTGAGCTCTCTCCAATATGCTTTCATCCTTCGCTGAGATTCTTCAAGGCCGGAGCAAAATAACCTTCAGCGTGGCTTCGATGTCAGCGAGACTGATCCAACATGTTCCATATAGCCGACCCATCTATCATGGAATTAAGACTTAAAAGGGTAGCTGGAAATATATATATATATATATATATTCCATTTTAATTTTTCATCTTAATATTATGTATATAAGTTTGAAAAAGCAGTAAGATTATCCCGATAAACTACTATAAGCAAATTGCCAAAATAAAATAGTATCATCTACGGTAAAGTATCAATTAGCAAGTAAATAATTCGTTTGATTGGTTTGTTTTAAACTGATGCTAATATGTAGGCAAGCTTCACTATCAACATACTTGATATGATACATTATTTTATAAACTCGTATAAATTGGACGGTCAATATTTTATAGAAAAATATCAGTTCTGTCTCCTTCCTTGAAATAATTATAGTCGGTCCAAATTCCAATGAAGAATTTATGGATCTGAATAAGGACAATATCATTTAATAGAAGCAAATGATAGAATAAAATAGAGAATCGGGGAGAGGAAATAGCCGTACATTCACATGAAAATATAACACGAGGCATTTCTATAGTTCTTCTACTGTCCACCTCGCCTTTCTTAAGTCTCCCCTTTATTCTTTAAATTAAGTTATTTGTGTGTTCATTGAATTTTGTTTAAATCCAACATTTCGATAAATGAAGCTCGAGGACATGCTTGTAAGCTTGCAAATGAATTTGTTCTCATTTCATATATACATGTTCGAGCATGGAACATCTTTTAATGTTTATTCATGTAAATATAAAATATTTATTGTTTTCCTTGTATACTGAAAAATATACCAAGTGAACTATTTTCAATTTGTAAAACTCTATCATTTATGGTGTATAAGTGTTGTTTGATATTATTATTATTGTTAGTTACTGCAGTTGTTACTTAGCTGGTCAATAATTATTGTTCGACGTTCTACATTAAAGATAAAACTAAAAATAAGTATATTTAAAGTTAATTGGCCGTCTATCATGTCCCTCGTGATAAGTTATCAGAAAGTTTAGCAATAGAGTTGCCAATTATATTTTTTTAAAGCAGTATTGTTGAAAAGGTAAATTTTTACCCGAGTTGAGTTGCATTATGGTTTGATGGAGCCAAACGAAAAATTACTAAAGTAGGTTTGACTTTTGAGGGATGAATAAGTAACTATCTAAACTCAGCGGGTCAAAATTGAAATTTGCCATAATTTATTTAAATTTCAGTTCAACCCCGAGATCCTCTCTTCCACATCACTCATTTTCCCTCTCTTTATATCTGCGATTCACTAAGATCACTCACATAACTCGCCGCGAGATAAGCCGCCAAATCTCGCTGCCACCGCCTCCGATGGCGTCGTCTTCCTCCTTCAGCTTCTCCTCCTCCTCCGCTGCCGCCGCTCGTAAGCAGAATGCTGGTTTTCATCGAAATAAGTCGTTAATTTCTTATCCCTTGTCTTCTTTCTCTCTGATTTCTCCTCCTCTTCGCTCCTCGAATCTTCCTCTCTTGAAAACCTCGCTCCCTCGATCCTTCTCGATCAGAGCCTCTTCTCCTTCTTCCACTGCAATCGCTGAACCTGAAGGCATCAAGGTCATCTCTCTCGCTCTCGCCAGCTCTTCTCCGCATATATGTTTATTTCTCCTTTTTGTACGTAATGTAACAGTTGGGGAATTGTTTCGTCTGTTTTGCAGATCAGCTCGGTGCCGACGAAGCCGATCGAAGGTCAAAAGACTGGAACTAGCGGCCTTCGGAAAAAGGTACTTGCCACTCCGCTCGTTTTTTTAAAATTATTAGGTTTGTTCTCTGAGGTCCGATTCCAATCTGAATCGATTATTCTGGCCGGGCTGTATAATTTGGTTAGTTGCATGTATACTATTAGATTCTTGTCATATCCTTTGATTTTTGTTATTTACTGGAATGAAATGTTTAGTTTTTGTGCAACTTGTTGTCACAAAAGTACTTTTGTTTCGCAGGTCAAAGTTTTCAAGGAAGAAAATTATCTTGCCAATTGGATACAGGTTCGATTCCTTTTAGTGTGTTTCTATGGCATTGGATTGATAGTTTCTTGTTATGATTCTGTAATTTTGGATTCTGCATATGTATAGGCATTGTTCAATTCATTGCCACCGGAGGATTACAAGAATGGCTTGTTGGTCTTGGGTGGAGACGGTCGCTATTTTAACCGGGAAGCTGCACAGGTCATTATTTTAAATTGGAGTCCTAGTATGGTTTGACTCTCATTTTCACTGATTTCATAATTCATTTGTTCCTGACTATTGATTTATTTGAATTTGTGAGGCAGATTATCATCAAAATTGCTGCTGGGAACGGGGTTGGTAAGATCCTTGTTGGCAGGTGAGTGCGAATGTCTACTCCTAACAAATAAGTGGCTGTGTGAGGGAACATTCATCATGTATTTATAAGGGACGTTCAGCTTGTTGCAGTCTTTAAGATGGATCTGTGAATTCGTAACCTTTAGACATTGTTGGCTAATTTGTCCTTAGAACCACCGATGCTTAATTCTGTCTATACAAGAAATTTCTTGTAATATAAAGAAAATAGTGCTACAACTTAACATTATTGAAGATCGAATATTTTGTCAATGTTGAATTCAGTTAGAAACTTTGAGCTGCTTATTTGTATTATTGGCAATCCCTTTTACTTTTGCGCAATTTATACAATTTTCCTTAGAAGAATGATTGGCAGAAAATGTATTTGCATTTTGTCCTTTCTCATCCTCCTTGTACATAAAATTTGAGACTTCGAGTGACAAAGTTCGGTACTTTTGGACTTTGGTGGGGTTTTAGATTATGGTTGACAGAAGTTTCCCTGAGTTAATTTTCTTATGTGATTAGCTTGTATCCATCTTCTAGTTTCTTAACTTTGATTTTTAAATACACTCAATGACGAAAGATAAGAGCTTTACAGTCTTAGCAATCTCATAATGATTAGTTGTATTACGGCATGCGTGTAAACTTTTGGTTTGATTATTATATAATTTCAAAGTCATCTTTACAAGAATGGTTCTGTATGAATTTCTTATGGACATAAATTTGCCACTACCATAGGGAAGGGATCATGTCCACTCCAGCTGTTTCTGCTGTACTTCGGAAGAGGAAGGTCAGCTACTTCTTCTGCTCTGTAGTTTGAGCGGTGAAATGTTGACTGTTATCTAATGCCTAGTAGTTTATGCATGAATTTTTTACAGGCCAATGGTGGATTTGTAATGAGTGCAAGCCACAATCCTGGTGGCCCAGAATATGACTGGGGTATCAAGGTGGTTATCCAAGGATCTTTCCATGCATTATGTTAGATATCTGGAAAATCAATTCAGATGATAAATGGAAATGTTGCCCATGCTATACGATTCTTGGATGATTTGGTCACCTTTTTCTGTGGCTATGTTTTGCAGAGATCTACTTTTATTCACTATGCCGTTTATGTGAATGATGAGTCTCATATTATCTAGTACTATGTTGTTCAGAACTTTCACATCTTAAGAACTTCAGTAGAGAAACATGAGGATATTTGATTGATTTCTCTTTTCTTTCATGTTTGCTGCACAGAGTAGTACTCCTATGCTCAAGTCTTCGAAAGCATCTCATAAAAAATAAGGGACTTTATCAATAATTATATACACATTGTATTAGCAGTTTAGTAGATGCTACATACATGCATAATCTCTTTTTATCTTTATGGAAATCAGTTTGATTTCAATTTGACCTCAGTTGCAAAGTTACCTATTGTAACCGTGTTTCTGTTGTTTTCCAGTTTAATTACAGCAGTGGGCAGCCTGCCCCTGAATCTATCACTGATAAGATCTACGGAAATACCCTTTCTGTAAGTATATATTGTTCTTAAGTACGTCTGCGTTCTTGTTAAACATTTCAAATGAGATTGGGAAATCTAATTGAATTAACAGATACATTTTCTATTAGAAGAACATTGATAACTTTCAAAAAAAGAAAAGGAGGTGGATGTTCTCACTCAAATTTAGTTTCCTTGTGAATCTAGGGTTTTAGAAACTGATTTAATATCACATAGGATCTCTGATCTCTCAGAAATGATTTTTCGTCTTTTAGTCCATGGGTATGGACCAAGAGGTGAAAGTGCAACTGATGTTTATGAGAAATTGATTCCTATTTTTAATTAGTAAGTGCATAGCATGGCATATGACTTATGAAATCTAGAATCAGCCACTGGTATAATATCCTTACACACAAGGTCTTGGACACCTACAATTACCGTTCTGGAATTGACTTGAAAAAATCTGGACCTATGTGGAGTGATTTAATTGCTTTTCCACTCTTGATCCCATCAAGTAATTTTATGTTTCCGTAACAGTGCCAGTTTCTCTGTAAAACTCCCGTAACCTGGATATTTAATTGGTTGGCCATTCTGGGCTATGAAACTGTAGAATTATTCTCATTGGTTCCATTTTCATATATAGGATGTTTACTTTATTCAAGTTCTAGTTAATTTAAGCATATTTTTTATTGTATGACTACAAATTGGTACTGCTTGCTTCATTTTCCTCCAAAATTTCTGTTGCTTAGGCTTATAAATTTGCAAATGCTATTATTCAAATTACTTGAGTGCTCAATTTTTGTGTTTTCTTGTTCTTATAACGGTTACAACCTGCTTACTAAGTTACTATGATGTTGTATCAATTAGATGCCTCTATTTTGATATTCCTATTCATTTCTCATGTGTTTTGTGAATACCATTCAGATTTCTGAGATCAAAATGGCTGAGATTCCTGATATTGACCTTTCAAGTCTTGGAGTTACCAAGTTCGGAAATTTTGCTGTTGAAGTAGTGGATCCAGTTGCTGACTACTTGGAGTTGATGGAGGTAAGAAATGAGAAGTATTCATCTGAGTATGGACACAATGAATCATTCATCAATAATTGTTCCAGACCCTTTGCAGAACGTATTTGATTTTGAGCTCATCAAAAGTCTCCTTTCACAGCCTGATTTCAGGTATTTGGTCATGGCATCAAATAATTTCTGGTCACTGGTTGATCATGGGCATATATGCCTATTTTCTGCCATTAATCTTTATAAAGATTGCTTACTTGATGGTTGTTCTTGGAATCATGGCCTGTTTGTTGAATGAAGACAGCTCATGTGTTCAACTGATGCTGTGCCATGTGAAAATCTAAATTGATAACTTATTTAAAAGTAGTAAGCTTATAGCAACATTTCTCTTGGTCACTCAATTTGCTGCTGTACTTGTAGCTTCATCTAACCTTCAATTATTCGCTCTTTCAAACATGTTTTCTAGGAAATATTTGAAGTCTGTTTTCTTTCATTTGTTTCAGTTTACTATTCTTCTTGTCTGTAGAATCCTTTTACACCTTCCTTTCATACACTACACTCCAGCATCCAGAGTGTTGATTTGTTCCCAAATCCTGTGATTTTCATTGGAGTTTTTCTAATTATTGAGTTCTACAAAATCTGTGGATGTTCTTTTAGGTTTATATTTGATGCCATGCATGCTGTTACTGGTGCTTATGCGAAGCCCATATTTGTGGATAAGCTGGGAGCAAGTCTGGTATGTTTTTTATTAGAACTATTTGGAGAGTAGATTTGATTATGCTGAACTTCTTGATGGATATTTTAAATTTGTCTTGTAGGATTCAATTGTAAATGGTGTTCCTCTGGAAGATTTTGGGCATGGTCATCCAGATCCTAATCTTACGTAAGATAATGCATGGTTTCCTTAAACCTGAAATGCCCAGATATATTTTTGAATGTTTATCAACTTTATTTTCCATCTATTGACAGATATGCCAAGGATTTGGTCAAAATTATGTATGGTGACAACGCTCCTGATTTTGGTGCTGCGAGTGATGGTAATTTTGTTTTATTCGAGTAGATAGTTCACAATATCTTGTAAAAAATCAGAATTTAATAGATAATAACATATTTGTATTTCCTTGTTTTGTCATTATTTAGGAGATGGTGACAGAAACATGATTCTAGGTAGAGGGTTTTTTGTTACCCCTTCAGATTCTGTTGCTATCATTGCTGCCAATTCACAGGGAGCCATTCCATACTTTAAAAGTGGCCCTAAGGTTGGAATTTCTTAATCCTTTAGTTACTTATTTTCTTAAAGGAGCAACCTAATCAACTATCAATTCAGGGGTTAGCTCGATCCATGCCGACGAGTGGTGCATTAGATCGTGTGGCTGAAAATTTGGGTCTTTCTTTCTTCGAGGTTAGTACTTCACAATCACAGTACTCTTTTTCCTTGAAGAAAGTATGGTCGATTTACGCTCTCTTCATTTTTTTCAGGTGCCGACTGGTTGGAAATTTTTCGGGAACCTGATGGATGCTGGGAAATTGTCAATTTGTGGGGAAGAAAGCTTTGGAACTGGTTCTGATCACATCCGAGAGAAAGATGGCATCTGGTAACTTTTTTGATAAATACTTGCATGTTTTAGCTTGGTAATATGAGGAAGTGATATGTCAATTTCATTTGAGTTAAAATTGACATAACACTTCCTCATATTACCATAGATTTGTTCTAGCTTGGTAATATGAAAGATGCCAATTTCATTTGAGTTAAAATTTTCAAATGGCAGGGCGGTTTTAGCTTGGCTATCAATTATTGCTTTAAAAAACAAAGACAGAAAACCAGGGGAGAAATTAATTACTGTTGCCGATGTTGTGAAAGAGCACTGGGCAACATATGGAAGAAACTTCTTTTCTCGATATGATTATGAAGTAAGCATTATTCTGCAGTTACATATTTGAGCAGTGCAGTACTTGTTTTGCTATTATTCTAGACTTCTTAAATTAATTATTATCACGGGAGAGATGCAACTCTATAATGATCGTGCATTCTTTTTTCAGGAATGTGAGTCTGATGGAGCTAATAAAATGGTAGAATATCTCAGAGATCTAATCTCGAAGAGCAAACCAGGAGACAAATTCGGTAAGTTTGCTGTATTATTTCTTCAAATCGAAATTTTTTGTACTTCACAATCTGTGACCATTGTAATATTCACAGGAAACTACGTGCTTCAGAATGCTGATGACTTCGAGTACACTGATCCTGTAAGCTAATATGCTGAGTGTTACATTCAATTTAGTTCCTTTAAGGCATTGTGATAGTAAACTAATAGTCTGTTCGTGCATTTTCTTTCAGGTTGATGGAAGTGTAGTCTCGAAACAAGGAATTCGATTTGTCTTTACTGATGGATCGAGAATTATATTCCGTTTATCTGTACGTGCCATCTCTTTTCTTTTTGACCAAATACATCTTTGGCCCCCTAAACTTAGCACAAATAGCTCTGTATTATGAAAATTCCCCTCAACCCCCTCAACTTCCAAATGTGTCTTTGCCCATTCAACTCTAAAAAATGCATCAGCATACCCCTCAAATGTCACGTGCCAAATTCTGGTTGGAGAAAAACTGTCATCTTTGAATAGTTAAGCCAACTAAAAGCTGACACGCGACATTTAGGGGGGCAAACCGGTGCATTTTTAAAATTAAAGGAGCCGAACTGGTACACTTTTGCGAATCGAGGGGGTTGATGGTACTTTTTTTTGAAGTTTAGGGGGCTAATGCTATAATTACCCAGGATTTGAAGCATTATGCAGCCATAATATATGGGGTTTGCTTCATTTCAGGGGACTGGATCAGCTGGTGCAACCGTTAGACTGTATATCGAGCAGTTCGAGCCAGATGCCACTAAACACGATGTGGATGCCCAAATAGCTTTAAAACCATTAATAGGTTTGTAATGCAAATATTTCATTTTATTATTTAGTTTCAAAGTAATCGACTCATTGTGTGTTCGGGTTTTTGTAAGACGTGGCGCTGTCGGTATCAAAGTTGAAGGACTTCACGGGAAGGGAGAA
The DNA here is from genome assembly GCA_948291685.1 of Euphorbia celastroides. Classification (NCBI taxonomy): domain Eukaryota; kingdom Viridiplantae; phylum Streptophyta; class Magnoliopsida; order Malpighiales; family Euphorbiaceae; genus Euphorbia; species Euphorbia celastroides. The sequence goes on from CAOJBJ012771680.1 coordinate 7,991, forward strand.
GCCTACAGTCATAACCTAGAGCCGTTGGTAAAATGTTCTCAAGGCAAGTCGTAATTTATCTCTCCTTTTCGTTGTTGCTATACTTGCCACGTATGTTCTATGTTCAATTTTGACTGTATCTAAAGTCTGTAAAAATGCTCTGGTGAAAATAAAATCTCTTCCATTATGTACTTTTAGCTCTTCTTATTTTGCATATCTGAACTTTCCTTTTTGTGGGAGATGAGATGAAGCTAGAGCATTGATAGGTTGGATGGTTATATATGAAAAGGGCTCTACCTGCCATGGAGCCCTTATATCAATTGTGCTATATATGATTATGTTATTCAATGAAAACCGACTAAAACAACAATTAAGCATTATTTCTATGCTAGATGGAGTAGGCTATATGAATCTTCTGAAGTTATGAAGCTCTATCTAATGTCATATGATCATCAATTTTGTACAAATGGAACTTTTCGTCTCTGCTATTTCGTTTGCCCTTTACCTTGTCGGGTCATCCTCTTTATCATATTTCGTTATCTGGCTGATAGAAAACAATATTCACCATGCTAACCAGTAGCCCACACTAGTTGGCCAATTACTACGAGTGAACTGGAACTTCTAATCTGAACTAGGTAACATAATCATTAGTGAACATAAAAACTGAATTGGAAATGGGTACTGGAAAACGCCAAAAACAACATGAGCTAAGGTTAACAAAAGGCATGCATCATTAGGTCCTCCACCTTTTTTCTAAAACGTTTTTCAAGTTCCCAAGCTTTGTGAAAGATCTCCTAGGTCCCCCATCTTTAAAAAAAGTGCACCGAGTAAGTCTCTCGAATGCACAAAACCACTCTCATCCAATAAAGTGTGCTATATGCGCCATCACGTGTCGGATTGAAAAAGTCAAACCAATCCCAGACCGACACGTAGCATTTTTACTAAAAAAAATAAAAAAATAAAATTTATAACCCATTTTTAACCCGTTAACGCTAAACCTAAACCTAAACCCGCATATTCAACCCTAAACTCCACCCAATCATCCCCTCTCTCTCTACCATTCAATTCAAACCGGTGTCAAATCCAGCTTCTGGGGATGGCAACTTCCGGGGCTGCTCTCACACCAAAAATGGAGCTAATTTCTCTATCCCTCTCTTCAATTGGAGGCCACCCCCGGGCGACAACAATGTCCTCTTTATGGCTCCAACACCATCGATTTCACTTCTGCAGCTTCATTCTCAGCTGTGTGATGGATTGAAGAAGGGATTGATGTTAGTGAAGAGTACAGGCCTGAGCGTTGGATTCCTTATTGTGTTGTGGCTGAAGATGTTCCTAAGGCGAGAATTAGAGAGGCGTTTTGTGTTTTGAGAGATTTGAAGTTTCCGGTTAGTGGATATGCTATGGATATTGGATTGGTGGAGTTCTCGCCGGTGAGGGAATTGTTCTCGTTTGGTCTTGGTAATCCAGTAGAAGGATGAGAGTGTTTTTGTGCTGTTGTTGAAGTGTTTTACTTGGAAATTTTGGATATTTAATCTGATTTTGTTAGATTTTCCTTTTTAGATTTGATATGTTAATGCTTTGGTAGTTTGAAGCATGCTATAGAATTGCATTGATGTGTTCATGGTCATAAGTTGCAAAAATCGCCAGAAATTGGAAACAGGGGCTGAGGTTAAGGTTCAAAATCGCTGGAAATTTGCCAAGAAGTCACTGGAAAAGTCAGTCACTCTTCCCTTTTTTTCAACGTCTGCCACGTCAGACGACACGTCAAGGGTTTGAGAGGTTCACTTTTTATTAGGTGATGGAGAAAGGTTGGAGATCTAAAAGGTTTTTTAGAGAAAAGTGGGGGACCCAACGATGCATTCAGCCTTTCCAAAATGAAAATGTGCTGGAGTTTTGTGCTACCAGAATCCAAACACCGCCTTGAGGTCTTAAAAGAGTTGGGACTTGTTGGTATTATTGTCATACATACTAATAGCGAAAGTTGGTTTTACAAAATTTTTATTATAACAAAACGCTTTAGCTTTTTTAGTACATTTTAATTATTTGTATTAATAAATTTAAAACTGTCAAAAATATTTTTCTAAAATTAAAATCATGAAAAGCTTCCGAATAGAGCTTTAAGTGTAAATAGCTTGAAAAAGCAATTCTAAACCGGATTTTGATGGATCAAAATATAAGGTACCCCCACCCTGACCTCCTATACTAAGGTCACTTTATAGTTTATGCTAACTAGTGGTATTGAAAAATCCCAAGTACGTTTTTATACAAAATATGAATATTTTACATGTAATACGCATTGATACGGCCTCTCACATCGCTTAAGCCGAAATTTTCCTCGTTTTTGGACACCAATGGAGGATGGCAGTATAGACATACATCAAAATAATTAACTCGATCAAGGCCACCTATGTTCCAAATAAAGTTGCTATTGAGTTTGTACAGTGTTAAGGATAATTTAAATACTTAGATTGAGTTCTTACCTATCAGTTTAAGCGTTTGGGTAAAATAATTTCATGGCATGACATTAGAGCTTGTGGATTTAAAAGCCGAGGGATCAGATCTAGATATCTCCATTTATTGAATTTATTTTAAACACGTTGTAAAGTGAGCATGTGTTGCACATACTTCAAGTCCAAGGCTCCTTCGCGCGCGGAAATGATACAAGTACTAGCCCTTACTTATCATCTTAAATTTTTGGATAAAACGCTCTCATGACATACTGCAATTTCAAAAATCTGAATAGGATCTTATTCTTAGGTGGTGTTCCATAATCAGCGCAAATTTGGTTGTGGAAAATTGGGAATGCTCCAAATTATAATGCTCACCTTGCGAAATACAAGGTCAAGGTACAATTTCGTTTTCACCCTTTTAATGGTGAGCCCAAATGTCCCAACTTTTTCATGGACCAATGCCATTCATTTTTTTGTGTAAAAGAGCATCGTTTACAGTAAAGTAAGAGTTTGGATATCTAATGTTCACTTGAATACTTGCTCTTGCTCCAACTTAATATCAGGGTTTAACTAATTTATCCTCCAATAGATTTGAGTCAATTTGCACATTAGCCCCTCAAATACTAATAAGAAACCTCCTTGTCCTTCGTTATTCTGGTTACATTTCTTAATCTTTTGAACTCGAGTTACGGAGTCTATTGAGTCGAAATCCCTGATAACATAGGTTGAGTCCATTTAACTAGGCTGCCTATCTTTGATCATCGTCCATTGATTGAGGGTCAGTTTAGGCTTTTACAATGTAAAAGCTTAATTTTCTAGCTTTTCCTTGAAGCAGCAAAAGTTTTGGTTAAGCTAGCTAGATAGTTCCTAAATAGCTAGGCCAAACGCATCAATTGCTCCCTCAAGTTGGCAAAAAAAATCACATGCCACCCCAACCTTTCAACTTGGACACATAACTCCCCAAAATTGGTAAAATTGGACCTCCAAGTTGATAAAAGTGGACACATAACTCTCTCAAGTTGGCAAAAGTGGACACATAATTTCCTCCAGTAAAATAATGTCACGTCAGCTCGAGGGAGTTAAGAATTTTCTATAGTTGTTTCTGCATAGTGAAGTTTAGTCCATCTTTACCATTTATTTAGAAATCAATGACTTAGATTTATGGAGCCTTTATAGAATAAAAAACTCAATTTTAATACTTTTGTCTACTCTGTTTTACTATTCTCTACAATTACTACATAGAATCTTAATCTATATTAAACGAGTCTCAGTGCCATTGAGTTTATTTGGAAGCCAGTGAGAATGATTTAGTAAGATCTTGAATACTCACCCCATTACAAATCAAGGCCAACATGATTGACCTACATGTAAAAATAGAGAATCAATAATATGGGATTGTGCAGTACCAAATTAGCTCTAATTTGATCATATGTGGCTACAGGACCCAAAAAGACAAAACCAGCTAAGGACCCACTAAAGTCTCTATTCCTTAAAGTAGTCTTGGTCATGCCCAATATATCAAAGGACATAATCTGGTGGTGTCCCTATTTGCAAACAAGTAGACTATTTTGTGGCTTTGATCTGATCCTATTGGGTTTTTGAGATCTTAATGGTATTTTGAGATCTTAATGGTATTGTTGGACCAGTCTCGCTGATACCGAAAGCCACGCTGAAGGGACAGCTCGCTGAAGGTAGTTTTGCTCTGGCTTAAAGGAACTCTCAGCGAAAGGAGTCTGTCAACAAAGCATATTAGAGAAGCTCACTGAGAAGAATGCCGCTGAGACAGACATACGCGCTGACAAACAATTAGTTTTGTCTTATGTCCACATGTCTGGTTTCGACAAGAAGTACATCGCATTTAATGCGGTCCAAGGAAAAGACAAGCGCGTATTTAATGCACTCTGAAAAAGTAGGAGGCGGGAAGGAAAACACGGAATGGCGCTCCTGACACCCAGGAAACGCGCAGTACCTAATTCCGGTAAAA
>CAOJBJ012773095.1:0-12223 GCA_948291685.1 Euphorbia celastroides
TGATAACCAAATCAAGCGGACCATATATCTCCACGTCATCCATCCGTGTGCTCCCATTTCCTCCAATAAAACTCACATTCTCCTATACGATAAATACAAAACGCACTGACATTTTCTTCCATCAATCTCTCTCAATTCTAATCACAGCACCCAAAATCAAGTTCCAAATTCCCCCAAATCAATGGCACCAAAGGCAGAGAAAAAGCCCGCCGAGAAAAAGCCGGCCGGCGAAGAGAAGAAAACCGTAGCCGAGAAAGCTCCGAAGGCCGGGAAGAAGCTGCCGAAGGAAGGCGGTGCGGCGGCCGGAGATAAGAAGAAGAAGCGGACGAAGAAGAGCGTGGAAACCTACAAGATCTACATCTTCAAGGTGTTGAAGCAGGTTCATCCAGACATCGGGATCTCTAGCAAGGCCATGGGGATAATGAATTCGTTTATCAACGACATCTTTGAGAAGCTAGCGCAGGAATCATCGAGGCTTGCAAGGTACAACAAGAAACCTACCATTACTTCCAGGGAGATTCAAACTGCTGTGCGATTGGTGCTGCCTGGTGAATTGGCGAAGCATGCTGTTTCTGAGGGTACAAAGGCTGTGACTAAATTTACTAGTTCTTGAAATAGGGTTAGTTGTGTTATGGAATTAGGATGTGTAAGATGTGATCAGTAGAATTTTGTCTGTTCATGATGTGATTTCCTTGATGATTACAATTAAGATGTGTTCTGCTTCTTGATCAATATTGGTGTTTATCGGATTTCGATTGATTGTTTGTTTGCCCCTTCTGATTCTGCAAAACCATATATCTGCAGCTCTGTTTCTGACTGCGAAATTTAGCATCTGTTTTGATTGGTGTTTCTCTTGTTGAACGTTTTCTTCAATGAGAATGGCCAGGGTTCTGAGTGGGTTGCTCTGCAATTCTGATTATATTGGACAAATTTCACCAATGTGCTTTGCTTGCTCTGCTGCAAAGAAATTACGTGTTACCATTGCGATATTTGCTTATTATCTACGGATAAACATATTCTGTGACCATGGGGTTTAAGCACAAAATATTACAACCAGTTAGAGTCTAATGCTTCTATGTATGGCAAACTGATGTAGTGGTTAGGAATCTAAGCCAATTGGCCTTCGCGAAGCTTAATTTTGAGTGCAACAGGCTGGTCTTTTTCCTGTTAATTGCTACCTTTTGTTTGCTCCATTATTATGGCGATTTTGATCACCTTACTGTGGTGAGGGTTTCTTTAAGTAAGATTGCGGTCAGTGAGAACCAACCACTGACAGCAAAGAAAGACAAGGCCATTTTAATTGCTGCTTCACTTCCATTGAGTACGAACTAACTGGCAAACTTGAACCAGCAAGTTATGTGCTTTTGTTTGTTGTTAGATATTTTTCTCTTGTTACCTTCCATTCCTTCTATCCTGTTGCCAGTTAACAGGACACACATTCCTTTACCATGGGAAGCGTTAATGTGTTGTATTAGCTCTTTGGATAATTGCCTTAGGTCCTCTTCTTTTCGACTGACTGATCCGAACTGAATGTTTTCAAATTGAAACTCAATTGAAACTTAATGGAGGTTGATGAAACTTATTGGCTGAAACTCAATGGAAACTTAATGAAACTCATGGGAACTCGATGAAACCAAAGCTTATATGAAACTGATCGAAATTAAATGAAGTTTTCTTAGCAGGATTCCACCTAGAAGCTAATTATGTCATGAACAAACACAGTACAGAAAAGGGGTTCATGACAATACAAGCATGGTAGGAAGAAGCACAATTGAAATCTGATAATAACTTTGAAGAAAAATTTGCAGAACACAGATTAACTGGTGGTCAATTTGCTGCATGACAAATGAAGGTAACATAATCTGTATAAGCCTATTATAAGTTGAGGATCTGATGCATTATCCGGAATCCATTCGAAGACACACAGCAGGAAGTTGAGTGCATTCTGTTGAAGTTCATTTAGAGGAATTCCCATTGCAGTTCTAGTAGAGTAACAATAAGTTGGAATCCCTCGCATCACATTGCCGTGACTTGTGAGACCAGAAGCAACAGGGCAGCAGAAGCAACAATCTATTTGAGACCGGTTTCTGACGAGTTTTCAGAGATATATCATATATGATAGGCCTGGGGTAGCAGAATATGCTGAGTCAGTCATCTCTTATATATATTTTTTTTTTAATGTGTCCAGGTCCATAATTTCATGCACAAAATTTTGATTGTTTTTGAAAGAGCAGTTGAAGTTTAAATTCTCATCTTGTTTTCATTAAACACAATTGTCCTTTGCTTTTACATTGACTGCGACTATATTTGTCAACACAAATGCAACTGAATGACTAATTGACGATTCTTTGCATCTTACTGAACAAGGCTTGGGCATGATAATTCAATAGGTAATCTTACAATTAATTGAAGCCTGAAGCAGTAAGCAGTACCACACGTGCTAGAGAAGAATAACTGGGGATTGCCAGAACCTCTTGAGACAATTATCAAACAGACTGACAATGCTAGTCAATAGAAATACCAAATCTGTTTATGCAACACCAATTGAATTATCAAAGTAATGCTCTACTAAGGACTCTGTGATAGGAAATTTATAGACAGATTTCCAGAATCAACAATGAAAGCAAAATTTAATAACAAAACAGAAAAGATTAAGAGGTTTTACAAAAGATAAATGATTGCAAAGACCAATCCCCGGGAAGAGAACTTCCATGTCCAAGAATGGAGCCTCTGCTACTTTGCAGAATTCTCACACAAAACTTGCCTAAACTCTCCCCTCTCCATAATAAGCCATATGACGAAAAAACAGAGCCAAACCGTTGCATTCCAGCCAACTCAGCATAAAAGACAAACAAAATAACTAATTACTCTCCCAAATCTCCTAAGAGTGATTTTGGCCCTTCTAAATGTGAGACCAACAATGCAGGCCAATTGAATCTCTATCACTATGATTCTGTTTTCAGTATAAAGCTGTAAGCTTCCAGCAATGCCACAACAGCAGCATCTGAAAACGTTCAGTCTCTAACAAGTTTTCCAGCCAACAGTTGTGGTAATAGAATCTGAAACAAAATTTGAAGCATTAAGTATGAAAGAGTTTAGAAATGGGAGTATAGATCAAAGTAACAATAAATCATTTAGAACTGACCTTCTTAACTCTGTGATTTATCTGGCAATAACTCAATGTCGCTCTACAAGCATCTCTATATTGGCAAATAAGAACAATGATTTTCAAATATTCTCCACTTCCATCATTGAGAAAGATGAGCCATTGCCAATAAGTTCCTGAAATTGGAGCGATTATTGACATCATTAACCGGCAAAAACTCTTAACAGAAATTAGAACTCAGAAGCATGAATACATATTTCCTTTGGCATTAATCTTCAAAAGTTACCTCGCTGAAATGTTGTCATCCATTGCAATATTGGAGAAGGTCAGACTCCAGTTGAAGCTGAAACTATTGAACCTTCATGAGACATTTCCCTGAAGAAATCTCGACACATGCCAGAGACTCAAAAGTGACCATCAAAGCAAATGATGGCGATTAAAAAAGGAGGTAGCAGCCATTTCTCTAAACTCTTTGATGGTCGATAGAAATATTTTGGAATAGAAACCAAACTGCAACAGTTGTTGATATGCAGAATTTGCAGAGTGGTAACAAATTGAAGGCCTTTTGGGAAGGAAAATTTCCAAGTAGTGCTTTGTTGGAGATGAAGTGGCCGGTTATCATTCATTTGCACTTTCATATGACTACACCTAAAGTTACCAGCAATAAAATGAGAACAACGTAAATGAACTATGTGCTGCAATTTTAGGCATATTATTGTTTGAAATGTAAAATTCCAGAGCTCCTTGTATAGAACCTTAAAAGAGCAGCAAATGAACTCACAGTGTAATTGCAAGGTATATTGTCTATTCCTTATTACATCTTGATTACCATCTGCCACAATTCACAGTCATCAGATATAAACAAGCAACAAATTTTTTAACAGAATCTTGTGATAAAGCTGGAACAGAAGAAGAAACACGAAATAATTTAGAACTGACCATCTCAACTCTTTTATTTGTATGACAAATTGACAATAACTCAACAAGCCGCTGTACGAGAATCAGATGAGAGCAATGATTCTCTAGTGTACTTCCCCACCATCTTTTTAGAAAGAAGAGCTGTTGACAGTAACTTCATTTAAGGCATCATTATCAGCACAAACCCTCAACCACTATCAGAAACTTCACCTAGAATAACTTGAAATATTGTCATTATTGAAAATTTTAAGGCATTTCACAGGGTCAAAATCTCACGACATGAAAAGAGCAAGCATCAGAGAAAATAATGGAGATTACAGAGGAGAGGGACATACTCTTCCAAACGTGAAAAAGTGTAGTCAGATTAAGTAGCAGCCATTGCTTTGAATAGTTCGATGATCAATAGAAATATTTGGAATATGAGAGATCTTAAACCAGTCTTCAGCCTGGTTGCTCTTGCATCTTTTTGATAGTTGGGGACAATCGACTATAATCAAATGTTGTAAGGAGGTGAGATTGGTCATCCACTCTGGTATACCCACCAAATTGTGACAGTAAGCGATACGTAGACTCTGCAGAGAGGTAACATGTCGGAGGCCCTTTGGTATGGAAACCAAGTTTTCCATGCATGCAAATGTAACAGAAGTGAGGACTTTGAGACTTTGCCACTGCACGCCGCCGTCCTTCTCATCACTAGCTACACTTTGAAATGAGCAGTAGTTAAAGTGAAGATGTTGAAGAGAAGTAAGGTATTGCATCAACTCATCTTCAGGGAAGTCTTCCATTCTCAAGAGTGAAAGAGATTCTAACTGAGATAGGAAAGTTAAGAGTGAAGAGGTAGATTGTGACCACAGAGTATTCTTCAGTATGACCTTGAGGGATTCTACACCTCCTTTCATTAACTTTAACCTTTTAAGCTTTGGAAAATATGGCATGTGACTGATGTTTGAACAGCCTCCAATCACCAGTTCAGAAAGACATGGAAAACAGGGCAACTCTTCCACTGATAGTGACGATGGGTTCATTCCAACACCACTCTTGGATCTCATAAATCCCTTTAGATTAGGGCAGTTTGAGATACAAAGATAAGTCAAGGACGGAAAGAATGATGAAGGTTCTCCATTTTGAATTACGAAAGCAACATCTACAGACTCCAAATTAGTTAATCCAAACATCAAAAGACGTTGAAGACAAGGGAGATGATCATATGATGGTAGACACTGTATGCTATTGCAACATTCTAAAGAAATGAACACCAAATGAGTGAGTGATGGAAGCCAGCTTGGAGGCCTCACTCCTCTGTAAGAGAAGACTATGAATGCTTTCAAACCTTGGGGTGGCTTAAGAGCTTCCAATCCCATTTCATCATTAGCAACTTCTTCTGCACTGCAATTCCCATTCTCATCCTCATCGTCGCTCCATCGTAATTCCAAATGCGTAAGCTGTTGCTTTTCACTTAAGTTAGCTGCCTTAAATTCGGATTTGACATTTTTCAGGTATTTCAAGTTCTTAATTTTCAATCCACCTTCAAATTGTTCAATCCATGCAGTTCAGCAAGCCCACCACTATTCCTGGAGATAGAGTCATCCTTGGCAATTACAAAAGTCGATAATTTCTCAAGTCTAGTCAGTTGTCCGATTCCTTGTGGCATATGGGTCAACCCATCACAGTTGCTATTATCAAGATGTATGAGGTTGACCAACTTCATTATATTCTTCGGCAGTTCCCTAAGCTGTTTACAAACACGTAAACTCAACACTTGTAAGTTCAACAGATTAGTGATCGAGTCTGGAAGTTTCTTGATATATTCATTGCCAGATATATCCAGATGCCGCAGATGAAGCAATTTATCAACCGAACTCGGGACATTTTTAATTGTCACACGAGATAAATCCAGAAACCTTAAATATCTCAAATTACAAAATAGTATATCCATTTCTTCTTCTTTGATGTGAACTTCTCCTGCAGCGATTGGTAATACTGTTCGTGCCTTTTTCGCCTTCAACAACGAAGGTAAGTCATGCACAGCAGAGTCTCCACCAATCTCATATGATATATGCCGGGTTATATCATCAACAGATGTCACTTCACAATGTGACACTGAAAACTTATCTCCAGCAACAGAAATGGCAAGATCATGCATTAGATCATGCATTTTGAATTTTAAAATGTTGCCATCCAAAGATGAACCAACTCACGCATTTCAAACACATAGTCTTTCGGATACAAGTTACAAATTGCAAAGCAATGTTTATAATGCGAAGGAAGATGGTTGTAACTCAACTTGAGAATCGATAGGATATCATTCTTATACTCATCCGCTTTTGAGAGTTCAACATTTTTGAACAATACTCATTCAGACTCCAAATCTTTATAATACAACATACGCCCAATAGTTTTTATGGCCAACGGGACTCCACAACACTTAGCTACAATTTCCCTTCCTATAGCTTCATGGCTTGGATTTGGAACTTGCCCCCTCTTGAATGCCATTTGTTTGAACAAACACCAAGTCTCAGGCTTAGGCAAACCACCTAGCTCATGGACATAGACTGGTCGACTCATCTCTGCAACTTTTCTGAGTCTTGTAGTTATAACAATCTTACTACCCCTTGCACCGCCTGCTAACAAGTCTCTGAAGTTGAACCATTTGTTCAAATCCTCATTCCAAACATCATCCAATACTAGAAGGTACTTTTCCCATTAATTTCTTTATGGAGGAGAATTTTCAAGAGATCCATCTCAGCACTTTCAGGTCTCCGTCTAGATGCAGATTCTAAAATCTTTTTGACAATCAAAGGTACATAAAATGGATCAGATACACAAACCCACATCTTCAACTCAAAATGTTTTTGGATCTTTTCATCATTATAAACAAGTTGAGCAAGAGTCGTTTTCCCAAGTCCCCCAATTCCAACGATGGGAACAACAGCTACATTTTCTTCATAATCAGACGACAACAAAACCTCTACAATCGCCTCATTTTCATGTTCTCTACCGACAACCACTTCAGGTGGAGAAGAGTGAGTTTGGTCCCTACCCTTAGCAGCAAAACCCCTCGCCACAGATTCAGAACGCTCATCTAAGTGAGTTCTAAAATGCAAATAGAACTCATACTAAGAGCCTTGTAGCACAGTTTCAGATGGTTGGAGGAGCATTGTCAAAATTCCCCCATACTCTCCTGTCCTAGGTAGTAACTTACAGCTTTACTTTAGAAACACAATCATAGGATTTAATAGACAATAATTATGATAAATTGATCGGTGTTACATATATAAGAGTGTTCTTTTTATAAAATAATAGAGTATGTCATGACAAAAGATGTGATTTTTATTTTTTAGTTCAACTGCTCTTAGACTCTGTGCTTTCAACTTATTTTCCATTCAGTTCAGTTCTGCCGTTGACCATTCAATTGAAAAGAACAGAGCCTTAACGGGAAAAGAAAAAAACTAAAGTTTGTGCCTGCAATTTAAGATTTTGTGTGAAAATTTGGTTGGAAAATGATAGGAATGTTTTGTAATTTATTGGAGAGATGATTGACTTAGCATATTCTGCTGCTCCAGGCCTGTCATACATTAGCGGAAACTCAACAAGAGATTATCTGTCCAATAATGGACATGGATGGAGTTCTCGATCTTCGGTTGAGATGTGAGGGATTTCGACTTTGTTACTCTACAACACCTCGGACTACGATGTGAAGTCTCATACATTTGACTAATGTTAAAGCATACATGTTCTGCAATTTTTTCTGCAGAGTTATTACTAGGTTTCAGGAGCAGGTATATTGTGTAGTGTACACTGCTTTTTTGCTTCTTCCTACGACCGATTCTTGTAATTTTTTCATGAACTCGCTGATTATTTTTTTTATTTGTTCATGATATCATTAGTGTCTGGATGAATGCTGCATATTGAATTTTATCATAATTTTTTTTTCTTTTGTTTGATATTATGTGAACTACATAATAGTATCAATTGTGAGACTTGCCTGGTCAACATAGGGAAAAAATTGTGTACAGTATTATTAATTGTTGAAGTACGAGTTCACATCAAAGAAGAAATTTATGCACTTCTCAATTTGAGATATTTGAGGTTTATCTCGTATGGGAACTGCCAAACAATACACAAAGCTGGTAAATCTTGGACATTTTGATAATTGCTTTTATGAGGAGTTGGATGCCACGGGGGATTGGACAACTTTCCTGACTCAGGAAAGTGCCTTGTTTGCAATTGCAAAGGATAGCTCCATCTCAAAGAATAGAGGTGGGCTTGCAAGGATTGAATAATTTGAGGGATGAATTGGAAATCTGTTAGGATAATTTAAACGTATGGTATTAATGCAAGTTACACGATGATTGAAACTAAAAATGATGTTCAGAAACTGGTGTTGATAAGTTTTAATTACTATAAAGATGATCATAAATTGATGCCAAAGATAATGCATATGGTCTGTTTCGGTTAGAAGCTAATAACTAACAAAAATGTGTATTTCTTGTTTACTTGTTATTAGTTCGAGTTAAGGGTGGAAGTCGAGCTGAGACCACACGTAGCTTGGGCGTTGGAACTCTAAGTGCGTGACACTATGGTTTGTAGATTATTAATGTTCAAACCGGCATGACATTGTGAACAAGTTACAATTTCACAAATATATCTTACCAATCCGAGCAGAGCATTACTGGTAAAGAAATATTTGAAGCCAGAAGTCATTATTTGATCCCAAAACTCCAATTTTTTCTCTGCAAATAGTTGCCTGGACAATGGAAAGACAATTAGCATCTATACCTGAAAAGCCGAAAGAGAAAAGCAAAGCACTTTAGAATATATTCAAGCATATACCTTGGAACTTTCTGCATCCAAGATTGAGCTAACTAAACAATGCATTATTTGTGTCTAATAAGTTTAAAACTCATTGAATTTCAAATAAGTTTAAAACTCATCAAGTAAAACTTGTTAAATTTCGATAAATTTCAAATAAGTTTAAAACTATTTAAATGTTGATTAATTTGACATAAATTTTAGTTTCGTTAAGTTTTGATAAGTTTCTATGAGTTTCCATTAAGTTTCAGTCCAGAAATCAACCAACAAAAAGGGTTCTGAATTGAGATCATTATTTGTTGTTGCATGATAACTATGGACAGAAAAACAACGGATGGGAATGTTAAAACTAATAAATTGTACTTATTTCTTCAAAAAAAAAAATAGTACTTATGCAGGACAATTACTGTTCTTTTTTTTTTTGAAATATGCATGTTGCTAATCCTTTGAAACCAAATTGTTAATGCTATATATCATGCAACTCTATTTGAAAAGACAATAGCCACATTCAGCTCTTGTTCATTGATGCCTTGTCCAACTAATCTATCTTGCTTGTATTTTTGTCCAACTTATCTTACATTTATACAATAAAACAATCTTAAGATAGAGACATTGTTAGGTTTAAGTGGTTTGTAAGAGTTGGGACAGAGCAAAGGATAGACCATATCTTGAGTTAAATTCCATCGCAAGTTAATGAACAGATCCGGAGTTTTCAATCACAAATTTTCTGATGAAGTTCAATTAGCAGCATCTCATTTTGAAGCTAATTACGTAATCAACAATTACAATACATCATGAGGGATTTTGAAATTGTGAGGCACGGTAGGAAGAGGCACAAAAGCAGGGTACAGTATACAATATACCTGCTGTGGAAATCCAATTATAACTGTGAACGGAAATTACAGAACACGGGTTAACTAAAAGTCAATTGATGCATGACAAATGAAGGCAATATAATCTGAATAAGCCTGTTATTAGCTGAAGAACCGATGCATTTTGCAGAATCCATGAAGTTGAGTGCATTCTGTTGCAACAACACCGCAGAAGATCGAGCAGGTGCCTGATGAGTGTTCACACAAGTATGACAGGCCTGGGATAGCATTACACACTAAGTAAGTCATCTCTTATATTTTTTTTACATGTCTATGTCTAATCACACGACATTGTTACTATTTTCCAACCAAAAAGATGCACCAAATTTTGAATTTCAGCACGAAATTTGGATTCTTTTTGCCCTTAGGTGAGCAGTTGAAGTTTCAGCAGGAACTAAACATTTTAAAATCTCATATCATTTCCATTACACACAATTGTCCTTTGCATTTGCATTGACTGCGACTAAATTTACAAATCCTCTACACAAAATGAATTAGATTCCCTCAAAATTTTGGTTCCGAACATACCATAAGAGTCCCAATTTTTACTTTAGCATTTTTCAGCCTTGAATGCTCATATATAAGAAGAAATTCAATTGAAACAAGAAAGAACAGGATCTTACTTGAAACTTGTTGATTCATGCCTTCTCCAACTATTCTATTTTAACCGTTGAATGAAAGAAGAGTGTAAAATATCAAACGTTCAATATAATTTCCCCAAAAGAAGACAGCTTAACTATGTTAAACTGCCTTGATGACAATTTTAGAGCCCCAAAATTTAGTAATTTTCAATTTTCTTAAACTGTAAACAAATATTCAAATATCTAGAATGTCATAAAATTTACTTGAAACCACAAGTCATAATCATGTAATCGGGATATAAGCCGAACACCAACTTATATAAAATTATATGATAAACACAATAAAGCCGAAGCATTAAATTGCATTGACGAAGAGAATGCGTTGTTCTTTCTCAGTGTTATTGAAACCGGACCGGACCGGCCAGTTCAACCAGTAAACCGGAACCGAAGGAGGTTTTGGTCCAGTTCACAATATTTTCACGGTATACTGATATGCCGGATAGGGCTGGGAAATACCAGCGAATTACCGGTAAACCGGGAACCGGTCATAACCCGGTTTTTCTCTTTTCCTGTTAGTTATCTTCCCCATTGAGTTGTTTTGGAACGATTAACTCTTCCATTTTCGCAATCTCAGTTCTGTCTTAATATTCAGAGAAAACAACAAACACTTGCACGAGGATGCGAAACTTACAGTTGAAAATTAAAAGGCACAAATGAAAAAGGAAGCAGTCTAAAAGAAAATAAGAAGTGAAAGAAATTGTTGAAGAAATGGACAAGAAGAACTGACGAAGAAATGATGGTGGCGCAATGAAGTTGAGGTGTGTGAGTTAGTGATTTATGCTACGGTAAAAGGATGGACACGTAGTCTTAGTGGGTCTAAGAATTCAGCCCATGAAACATTTGGATGGGCTTTTAATGTAACCCCAACAAATATTTTGATCAATGTTATATAGATTAAATATTTTTTCACATAAAAATTACTTATCCGGTACAACCACTAATAATACTGGTAATACCGCGTACCAATTGTTTGAACGGTTAGGTACGGTTTCGATAACACTGTTCTTTCTCCCTTAATTTTTGCGATTGGCATCTTAATAGCAAGAGATTCAAACGATTGAGGCAAGTTGAAATTTGAATGGGTAATCAAATTCATTCATTTATTGCAATAAAGGTTATCACTCTTTCTATCAAGAAAAAGGAAATCGGAAGCATTTCGTAACTTTAAGGAAAACCAAATTATTATACATATAGCTAGACCCATAAATGTATTAATTATTCATTTTTTAAACGTTGTTCATATCAAAGTAGTGTACCCTTTTATATATGAGAAATTGACACCAATATTCAATATTTACAAACTATTTACATAAATTGATCAACAGGAAACTTACTCACATTACACTATCAAATGCGACATATCCTAAACTTTGGGAGAAATAAATCTTATGAGGTTAGAGTACAAATGAACAAATATGTGGAAAGTATGCCTTACGAGTTACGAGTTAATATCTGTGCAATTATTTCAAGGGTACAAAAATATCTAAATTTCCAAAATTTTTCAAAATAAAAAAGTAAAGTAATCACTTCAAAGAACGTAATTTAACATTTTTACTTTTATAGTGAAAAAATATATTATACATGTGTTAGGCATAGAGCGATCAAATAAATTTCAACTTTGATACAAACAATACATTTAGAGTTGCATCTAATTAACCAACATTTTTAAGGTTCATTTGAAGAACAGAAATATCTAGATTCATAATAATAATAATAATCACACTTTTAATATATAATCTTGCCTTTAAAAAACATAATATATAGTAAGGACTAGCTAAGCAAAAATAATTACTTACCTTAAAGTTATCATTTGTGAAATTTAAAATAAAATGATTTGGTTACAGTAAAAAAAATTCATATTTAGTACAAGGTAA
>CAOJBJ012773888.1:0-14390 GCA_948291685.1 Euphorbia celastroides
TACCAGAAATCTCGAGCAAAGTGGCCCTTCTTTCCAGAGACACAACATCCATCGTTTCTCCTTACACCATGATCATTCCTACAATTGCTTTGTTCTCTTTTTATTGGGTACTTTCTTTGTTGCCCTTCCAGCTTTTCTTTGTCGTTAGATCTCTCTTTATTCTTAAAGCTTATATTATTTTCCAATTTTCTTTTGTTACTAAATAATGCCTCATCATTATTCTCTTTGATAGAAATTTGTGTCATTTGCTTTAAGAGAGTTTCTTGACTCGTTAGGATGTTCATTAAATTTATTTTCCCACTTTGATAGAAAATTCATAAACTTTTTTTCTGTTTCACTTACGGTGAAATGGTAGAACGTGCTTATGCCTTTCAAAAACTTTTACAATAAGATCTTCAGGATCTTCAATAGTCAACTAATACAACTTCTAATACATTTTCGAATAGAATAATATATAGTACCTTTTAAAATTAAAAAATAGAAAGTACAAAATAAACTCATAATAGACTTCATCATATCTTTGAATGAATTCAGCTATAAAATTTCGAATCGTTATTGAAGATTCATCATTCATAAATCTACCAACAAAATCTTTTAAAATGATCTAAAACTAGTATATACAAACAATCTTATAATCTCTTATAATCTCCTATAATGTCATACAATCTTAGACATTACAATTTTAAAATAATGCACAACTTTTAGTAACCCTCAAATCCTAACTTTTATGCATTTAAAAATCCTATAGTATCCTATAATCTCCTATAATGCCTTATAATCTCTTATAATGTCTTATAATCTCATACATTAAACTTTCCAAATTTTGCAGAACTTCCAATAGCCCTTATAACCTCATTTTTGTGTATTTAAAAGTCCTATAATGTTCTATAATCTCCTATAATCTTATACATTACAATTTAGAAATAATGTGCGACTTCCAGTAACCCTCATAACATCATTTTTATGCATTTAAAGATCATATAACGTCCTATAATCTCTTATAACGCCTTATATTTCCTATATTGCCTTATAATCTCATCAATTAAACTTTCATAATTTCGCGCAACTTTCAATAGTCTTCATAGCCTCTTTTTTATGCATTTAAAAGTCTTATAATGTAATATTTTTGAATTTTGAGTTTAATGTTACCGTACTCCTATAATTCCTATAATGCCTAATAATTTGATGATTTTTGTTTAAATCTCTTGTAACATCATTTTTATATATAATATCAATCTATAATCCCTTAAAACACCATATAAACCCTTACAAAAGGAGAAGGAGAAGGATAACAAGCAAGAGAAACAAATGTAATCTTGTTTAATTGAGTAATGTTCATAGATGCAAATTTATGCTAGTTACTGGAAACTAAAGTTTCCATTTATTTTGAATGCTCAATTTTTTTTCTTTCAAAAGCTTAATGTCCTTATATAACAGCCATAGTTTCAGGAGGAAAAAAAAGAATTTAAGAAATGGCCAAACATGAAATCTTTTGACGTCGGGCGAGTTAGATTCAACAGCTCTGGTGTCGATTTCTCGTCGGAGATCAACAACGGCCAAGATCCAGAAGTCTCGCCTATTGAATGGTGAGAAAAGGCGAGATCTTGTTGGAGGTGAAGGCAACGGGCTCACTAGATCTGGTTTTGAGGATGACAGCAAGGATCATCGGGATCTAGTTTTATTTCGAGGACTACGATGAGCGACGACGAGAGTTATGAGATTTGGTTCTAATTCGTTTTTTCCGGCGGCGGTGGAGGAGTTTCGACGGTTAGAGACGGGGGAGACAACGACGACTGGAGAAGGTGATGGGGGCTTCGATGGTGGCGTGCACCGTCAATGACGAGTGGTCCGATGGATTCAAAGCAATTAGGGAGAGAGAAGGAAAGATTGTTGAAATGGCTTAAAATCAAAATCTAAAAGTTAGATTGTTATCTTTTGTGTTTTGAATGATTTTTTTGACGTCAATGCTTAGATGTCCCTATAATTATTATTATTTCTTTAAATCAACTCTTATATGATGACATCATTTTCCAAAGAAAATATTCTTATCCATTTTTCATTACTAATGTGACTTAAATTTAAGAGGTATTTCTCATAACTTACGTTGTTTTACATATAAGTAACTCGTAAGTCACAAGGAGATTTTAACTTATAAAATGGACATTGAATTATTTTTAACTTATGAGAAAAATATACAAAAGTCATGCCAAAATATCACGAGTAATTCTTCAAACGCGCACTAAGGAAACACACACTCAAACAAATTTGGTACAAACTGACCTACAAGATATTGGAAAGGCTGCATATTATACAAACGATGGATGACTTACAAAACTTGCTAGTAAGTTTTACCCCCTAAACTTGAGCGTGCCTCTTTTCTCTATTTTAAGTACAAGACATGCTTAATATTCCCAATTCAAGGCAAAAATAATGATAATAATAATCACAGAATGGAACAAAACCACAAAAGGTGCCTGGTCCTTATTTTTCCATTTTCTCGTTTAATCATCTTATTAGGCCACAAAAAACAAGAAAATCATAAGGAATACAATCAATACAAAAAATATCTTGATCATCAACCATCGGTTGGATGATATGCTGTTTAGATACCTCACCAATTGATTCTGTGCTCCTTCCACGTTCGCAAGCGACTCGTCCATGTTTTCATCAATCCTGCCAAGTACAGTCAGTTCACTGAGTTTAGATGCTACACCAGTTCAATCTCATAAATCATTGGTAAAACAAATCTCGAACATTATATTTCATTTTTAATCTATTGGATCCTCTATAGCACCTAGGTTATATTCTTTTCAACTTATTTTCCATTTAGTTCAAAACTTATTCAATAAGTTTCAGTTCAGTTCGATTCATTTCAGTACCATTCAAGTCTGTTCTGCCGCTAGAAACTCAGTTAAAAAGAACGGAGCCTTAATGGGGTCACATGATTCAGTCATGAAATGCAGGCTAGTAATTGCATCTAAACATATGCTAAACCTTCTGTAGAAGGCTGAATGTTTCCCACACAGTCAAATTACAGAAGCAAAAGAAAGATAAACACTGCCACCATTTGAGAAGTTTCGTACTCAGACATGTATAATTTGATAGCAAACATTCATTTAAAAGAAATACTTGTTTCATGGTGGAACTGTGGAGGCAACAAAGAGAAACTAACCTTATAGCAAGTTCTCCTTGCTGAGAGACCATGGTTGCTAACTGTGTAAAAATGTTGCTCAGTTCATGAATTGTTGACTCCACATTGTGCAATGCCTCGGCTCTACTCTGCATGTAGCTATCTTGTAGAGGAACCATTTGCTGCTGTTGTTGCTGATGTTGCAAAAGTGGAATTGATTCACCTTCTGCTGGCATGCTGTTGTGAAGGAAACAAAAAACAACTATTAGTGAGAAATATGGAGGTATTCTACTGTAGCCTACTAGCCTGATATGTCCCTTCTTAAGTCTTAGTATAAAATCCATTTCAGACTACCAATTTAACCAGTTTAAGACAGCCAAGCCAATTGCACCAAACTCATCAGAATAAGTTGACATAAACATCTTCACTTGTTACATATCAATATTTTTTTTGATCATTTCCTTTACTTTGCAGTGTCTGACTTAAATAGAACAAAATTTGAGGCAAAATCTCTCAAAAACAAGGGGAAATAGCTTCCCATCTCGCAAAGGGAAAGCTATTTCTGAGAGTGATAAGTTAACCACCATCAGGGCCATCACAACACTCTGATAAGTCATTGTTTGCTTGCATTGTTATATTGCTACCCAAACATGCAAGAATGTCATAATTTTCAAGAAAATACTTTCTTTGAAAAATATATGTTCCAAGGAATATTATTTTCCTCAAAAGAAACGGAGACTCGGAGCCTAAGTGAAATATTCAAACAATTGAAACCAACGTAGAGTTCACAAGTGACTAAGGGTGAATTTGGATCCTTGGAAAGATTTCCTGAAACCTCCACATGTTCTTGAAGACCGACATCCCAAAATTGAGTTGGAGCTGCTATACCTGGAAACTAACTGAGATGAGGATGCAGAACCATTGGCCCATGGGGGAGGAGGAGCGGGTGATGCATTTGCAGCAGTTCTGGATGCCAATGGACGCTGTCGGACAAAAGGATTGGCACCATCTTTTGAAGCAGTTGAAGAAAACAATTGCCTCCTGTTCTCATGGACCTTTAAATTCTGCAGAAGAATATACATTCTCAAATTATTAACAAGATGCATCAATTGCATCAACTGTCAAAATAATTTGAGTTAAACAGATAGTACTGGCGTACCTCAGTTCTCATTGTGAGCACTTCCTTAAACTCCTTTGTAGCACTCATGAGGCGGTTTTTCAAGTTATCAACGACAGTAGTAGAATGAGTTGTGGTGTCAGCTGACATGCTTCCACTTTCATTCTGGGAATTGCAGAGGAGTTGCAGGTCTACTACAGCTGAATTAAGTGCAGTTATCTCTTGTTTTATAACTGATGTAAGTTCTTGAATCTCCGTAGTTGGGTCATCAAACACAGATGTCCTCTTTGCCACTGATAAGAAAAGATGCACAAATTATGTCATTTGTAATCTCAAGTGAGCTTCTGGATGAGCAGCATGCAAACTTCCATTTCAAATCAAACTTAATCTTATAAAATAAACCTAAATATCCATCAACTTAGCAATGAAATGACCGTACTACATAAATGCAAGATGTTAAGCTATCCACATGGGTATGTTGTCAAAGGAATTAAGATGTAGCATCTACATCAGGAGTAGCGAAGTTTGTCAGACAATAATAGGGTTGCAAGGAAAATTCAGGTTATAAAGGACCACAATGCTAACAATTAAATCTAATGTCAGATTTATCATGGCGTTAATATTAATCTGTACATTGTTCAAGAGCTGCAACTATAAACCTGCAAAACAGGACAGGAGATCAAGATTGATCTTGAATAAAACCATAACTGCAAAAATTCTTATCATGTTAATTCATAAAAATCTGATACTCACGCACTCTTATTGCCTGATTCAACAACTTTTTTGGTGAGGCACCTAAGTATAACAAAACTTCCAGTGAGCAATTCACTACAAGGCCCAAATAATTTCCATCAGATACAAACAAATCGGAGAACATGGAATTTTGAACTATCATTCTAAGTTGCTTTTGCTGCTCTACATTGCTCTTCGAACCTAGTAATGAAGTGCAATCAGCAATCCTAAATTCACATAATTATCGTCCAAATCAAAAAATTCATCCCAAATGGTTCTCAATCGACACATCATCAAGCAAATTTTTGGTACCCTGAAACCTGTGGATCTAATATGTCAAAAAGGATGACAAAAAAACATTGCAATAGCCTACAAAAACAAAGAGCAACACCAAGCACTCCAAATCACCAAACCGCGATCCTCTAAATTTTATCTTAAAAGAGAGAAAATAATATTATACATATCAACTTATCAATTTGGTTAACGACAGCAACACTGTCAGCTATATCCAAGGAACTAAAGCATCAAAAGCAAACTCACATTTGGCCAGCTTAGACAATTTTTGAGAGGTTTGGTGAATCCCAAACCCAATCTTCGACGCTCGTTTATTGAACTCCGATTGGATCGCCACCGTAGATCGCGAGGAGTCAGGCTTCGCACTATAGTTATTACCACTGGATTGTGCTGCATTGTTAGACGAAGAAAACGATTTCTTCAGCCTCTCCGCTACGCTCAAAAACTCTTGCGTCCGATCTCTGTAGGAAGATTTGGCCGGAGCTACCGACATATCTTCGAATGAAGTTTTTCCTCAAAAATTGAATCAAGAAACTGAAATCGAATCGCAGCAATTCCAACCTTGTACAAAAATTCAACGATAAACAAAGTAACGGGTGCAATTGGAATTTGAAACCCTAATTGTGAAAGGGTCCGATGCGCGCTAAGCTAAGGAAACGCTGGCGATGAAGCAGGGAAACAGAGAGGCGAATTGAAGGAAAAAATCAGGGGGAATTGATGAAATTGCAGAGAAAGGAAGAAGAAACAGAGAGAAGAGATCTAGATCCGAAAGATCAAATGTTTACGGGTCGAATGTGTTCTTCGGCTGGATCCGAAACGCACCGTTCATTGCCCATATAACAATATTTCTCTGTTACTGCTCAAAAAGGCTATGGTGACTTTGTTTTTTAATTACTTTACCACCATCATCATTGGATTGAATTTCATCTCACTAATTTAATGATAATAAAGGATAAAGTAAGGTTAACTTTGAAAAAAACAAAGTCACCATAACCTTCACCTAAAATTTGATGGGATTATAACAATATTTTAAATAAATTATGTTGGTCTTATTTATTAGTGTGTTTTCTATGTTCTTATAATCATAATTTTGACACATGATAATTTTGTGAGGAAAAAATAGAAAAATAAGTGAGAATATAGAATATGGATCAAATGTTAAAATATTAGTGAAAAATTGTTGACACCATAATAGAAACATTTGATTGTATCAAATAGAAATAATAATTCTAAGAGATCCAAAGTTTTGATGAGAAAAAGTTCTTAGAATTATGATTTGAATTCATATTTAAAAAGAACAGAATTAAATTACGGGTTAGTTTAACGGATCAAACTTTTGGTTTTTTAAACATTTCTAGATGGTTATACATTTAATTTATAGGTGATGAAGCAAATTAAATTGGATGGATTGGTCTATATATTAGCCTTTCCAATACTCAATATCTATTAGCCAACTTATGGATAGGGATACTGTAAAAAAGTATTTATAAAAAATTGAATTCAGTTGTTTGTATTATAAAATCCAAACTAATTTCAACTTTTGACATTTCTGGTTAAATTTTCTTAGATAGAATGAATTTTAACTAATTGATTAATTTTACAAAAGACAAAGCGAAAATGGAAAAAAAGTGTCCAAAGAAAATTCATAATATATGTAAAACATATTAAACAAGACAAATTCTTGATATGATAGTTTATATTGAGAGGAATTCAGTCAAAAAAAGTATGAGAGAAATGTTGTCTCCCTATTCCTCTAGTCTTTAAAAGTATACGAAACATATATGTTCGGAAAGCACACAAGAAATAGTTTTGAGTTTGAGTATAAAATTGCTGCTAAAATAGATATGAAACTACCAAGGCTCAATGGGGGCCTTTTTCATCATTTCCTTTTGTAAAAAAACAAAAGGTGGCCAAGAAAATGAGATAATCATGCATTTTTAGAGTTACCCAATAATTTAATTCCATAAAGTAAACATGAAAGAGAGAAAGTACAAAAATATCAAACTACAATGAAATATTCATTTCAATAACAATACCTAAAACTACAATCTGTACCAACTTTCTGTCAATATAATAAACATTACAAAAATAGCAGAAAAATTACAGCAATCCTTACTAAAACATGTCTATGAACCATTAATGAACATCCGTAAGATTCAATCATAATAGGAAACTCACAATGTTCATCAGAAGGATCCTTATCCGTATTTCGTCCCAAACCCGAAAAATCACAGTTCCAATCCTCTTGATTATGAAACTGATAATACATACTAAACCCATAAGACGCATTTCCCGCAACACTAAGATGATTACTCGAAGATCCATAGCCTAAAGCCGTGCAATCCGAAAGACTACATGCATAGTTAATATTTTCTGGCAATTGATCCAAGTCATCGGCATGACGGTCCAATACACACCACCTTCTTAACATATACTTAACTCCCTCAACCGGAACTAACCCTTTATCCCTTTTTAAACCTGACAAATCCAACTCAAGGCATGTTCAATGAGCCCTTGGTTGAACCGCTTTGCATATTGAATATATGCCCTTTTGTCACCATCGGTAGGCCACCCGACTTCCCCTACTATGATTTTAAGATCGGGGTACCCTGCTTTGTTTAGTGCCCAAACAAGTGTGTCAAAATTTGCATCGAACACGTTTGTGTAGACCAAGTCATGGTCTTCGAGAGGCTTGTTTGTTCCATCAAAAAAAGCAAAGTCTAAAGGGAAGTGCTCGTCGCTATAGAGGCTCAAGAACGGGTAGATGTTGACCGTGAAAGGCGCATCATTCATGTGGAGAAATTGTATTATTTCTATTGTCGGGTCACGCACTTCGGGCCTAAAATCGCCTGCTGAGGGGACTTGGTTTGCATCGGGGAATAGTAGATGTCGGCGTTGAACGGGACGGTTACTTTGACTTTCGTGTTGACCTTCGCGTCATTGAGGGCATTTTGGACATTTTTCAGTGCGGGTAATGTGATTTGTAGATATGTGCCATTGTAAGTTTGGAGGAACGGTTCATTTCCCACAGCAACATACCTACAAATCAGTGTCAATAAGTTAAAAACCTTATAAACAGCTTATAAAGAGCTTATAAACAATCTGTAAACAGCTTATAAAGAACTTATAGAAGAACAGAGTTACTAACCTGATATTGACTCCACCAGTGTATAGCCAACTAGTGACATTGGAATCGACCCAAGAGGCGACAAAATCGGTATCTTCGCTCATCTGTTGCAACATATTGTTGGGAATGGCTAGCATAACTTCAATGTCGGTCCCTATAAGAGCATCCATTATTCTCTCGTCGGCCTCAAAGAGCTTCAATTTCGTGATCCCGTTTTGTTTCAACATTTGAACCACCCTTTTCGGGCTGAGAAGGTGGGTTGTCATGTTCCCCAATTAACTCCAATACTAGCGGTTTTACTCGCCTCACTTGAACTCAAAGAAAGAACAAACAAAAGCACTATACACGTATTAAAAAGCTGTTTCGCCATAACTAAACGTGTTTTTAATATATCAAGAACCTTGGAAGGGAGAAAGAACGAGAAGGGGAGTTTTTGGTAATGGTTTGGATTAGATTTATAGAGTTCAAAAGTGAGGTAAGTGCCTTTTTGAGCTTTAGAGCAAGTAGATAGTGAAGCTCTAATGGATATACTGTTTTCTTGTACAAGGAAGAAAAGTTATGGAAAAAGTAAGGAAAAGGAGCTTTCCAGCAAAAATCCACGTGTTGCCCTCTCATTTAAACCCTTTATCTACAAAGAGCAAGGGTCATGGAGCAACCATTCAATTGCAAAAGCTCATCTTAAACAATTAGCAATTTGTGTTATTTTTAAGGATTTAATATGAAACACTATCAACATACGACATACCATTTTAGGGCTGCTCTTTTACTTGTGGATATATAACCCATTTTCTTGGAGTTTTCGTTTTGGTATTTTTTGACTTTGACCTCCACCCCAATGCCAAACCCATTAAAAGAAAGTAACATACTGAGCACAAAGTAGTAAAATTAAAATGCATCATTAAAGACCACAATTATGATAAAGGGTCAGGGGCAAATTTACCCCCGTATTAAAAAATAAATTTAATTTATCCATACTAAACAAGATGTATGTACCAATTTTGTCCAGTTTTGGCTAAATATCTTTAATAATAGCCGTGTGGCAGTTTAGTCCTTGTGCAGTTCACTAATAACTAATAAGTCATTTGTAATCAAAATAAATTTTTCACAAATGTATTTAAGAGATATGGTAATTGATGGAGATAGTTATTTGATCAAATAATAAATATCTTTTTTTAAGGGTATAAAAGTAGTTTAGAATTTTTTTTGCTTAATATATAGATGTTATTTACATGAAAAAATTTGGAACAACTGAACTAGGATTTTACAATGTGGGAACACAATAACATAAACGAACCAATAGAGTATACAATGACAGATAAGAAAAAAGCTGCAACACAATATTGCTAGTCTACAGCTGAGGACAAAACTTCAGCTAAAAAACAACATAAAAATCAATTTCAAAAAACATTTTCTAGAGATAACATTTTTGGTCCAATATTGCATCTCCTTTTAAATAAATTCTCGAGTAGTCGAAAAGCCTATCGAAAATACCAAATCTTCCTAAACACGGTGAAGGTTAGCACTTGGTGTTCTCCCTGAAGCATGCTTCGGGTAGTCTAAAGCTTAAACAATACATTGCCTGCATATTCGTGGCACAAATAAATACACATTTTCTAATGAAACCGAATCATCGTATCAATGATAGATAAAATCATGTACCTTATTTGGAGCAACATCCCTCACCCTATGAAATTTCGGTTCTTGTATAGGAACTCCTAAGGCTGACTCCGCGACCTGCAGAAATATTGCCCCAGGATTAATAAACTTGAAGTGTGAAAAATCAGCAGAACTGTTTTCAGAAACAAATTAATGAATTACAAATGACATTATATGTAAAAAAAATGGAACTTACTGCAACTATAGTTTCTTCAGTTTCCGATGCCCGCATAAAACAATAACAATGGATTAGAGGGAGAGGTCCCTTCCAATATTCCTTTTGGATAACACCATGGAATGCATCTGGGAGCAAAATAAAACACTTAAATCTTCAGCTTATGATCCGAGCAACCGAAGAAATTATTATACAAGCTATCACAAATAGAGCAATGGACAGAAAATAATGGGATTACTCCAAATGGCTATGAAACACAATACCGCAAAAAACAAAACATTACAGCTTATAAGCTTCTTTGAACAAGCTATGCCAGAGAAATCACAAATACAAAGTTCATATAATCACATTCTAGGAAGATCAATTAAATTAAAATAAGCATTAGCATAGAATTCAAAAGAAGAAAAAGGCATAATGAGGCTGCAAATAAGGTTATGGATGGTTATGTAGACCAAGAGTGTACTGGTGCAGTTGCACTTGGAACCAAATTAATTTGTGTCGAATTATTTTCATTTTTGTACATATGGATTCAAATTTTCGCAAGAATTAGGTTTCCCAAAACACCTTACATAAAACAGAAATAGAAACTGAGCAGTCTGAAGGAAAAAAGATTTTACCCAGAAACTGTAACGCAGAAGCAGGAAGGTTCATTATGACATGATCAACATGCTCCCATGGCTTAGCATTCTTTAACTCAAACGTTTTCATCCTCTTGTTTGCAACACTTTTTCTTTCACGGGCGATGCCAGCTGCATTATCATGGATGCTTCCATTTTCTGCCAAAAATGAAATAAATTTGACATTCTGGTAATCAAATAGTACAATCTGAGATGTCGAACCCGAAATTATTTATCTCCCCACTTTTTTCCTCTATCATACCATTATGTTCACAGCAATCTGAAGGCCTTTTCACTGCAACAACAGTTAGATCTGCTTTTGCATCACTGGGAACATGATCTGAATAAAAACAGCACCTTAAGAAAAACTTAAAATCAAATAATAGGTAGACAGAAAACACAAAAAATTACCAGCCGTTTCTGTTTCATTGTTCGTTTTTGTGCTTTGATTCTCGCAAGGTTTCAGGGTTGAAATATCGGATTCTGCTTTATTTTCAGAACTTGGTACTGCCATCAATTTAGAAAAAAAATTTCTAGCATCCAAATTGTATGCATAAATGCGATCCTCAACCTTATTGCGGTTAGCGTTAATGGTCAAATACCGAAAGCTATCTGGATTCAGATCATTGGCATAAACTGTGCATCCTTTCAGTGCTGCTGGAATTGCAAAGGGACCAATACCAGCAAACATGTCACATATTCTTTCTCCCGGTTGAAATTGAGAAATTAATCTCATGTGTTCGTGTTCCAACCTCGAATTCCAGTAAACCAAGCCGTAGTCAAGCTTGAATGTTGCCCCATACTGCTTCACTTCGGTCACCAAATTATTTTCTCCTGCCAAAATTTCAAACGTTGGCACTCGGAACTCATTTGTTATTGTCCCAACCTTATTAACAACCGTTTTGATCTTGGGTTGATTTTTCTGCAAACACAGAGCAAAATCAACTAGGAACAATAAGACAAAGTTTAATTAAGAATCAATAAATTTGTGAAAGAAATATATTTTGCAAAATACTCCATAAGCAGATAATGCAACTTCAAATAACACTGGGATAGGAATGAAAAAGGAGAAGGTTGGGTTCCTCAAACAGTCCAAATTATTTCTAACTTGAAATCTTTGAAGGAAACCAATGAATTCGTAAATGCAAAATAAGTAGACTTACATCATAAATAACCTTGGCAATGACATCCTTGTATGGAAGCAGTTCATCATGTATATTTAGATGTGCAATATGACCTGCATGCATAACATAGACAAAATAATTCAGGATTCATATGTAAGGTGAGAATTCAGAAAACTTGTCTTCCACGAATGAACCATGTCTGAAAAACTTTTTTACATGAAATCACCAAAATACTTGCACTATTCCAAAGTGTATGAAGGAGATGCGAACTTACATGGAGGTAAGCTTAAAACAACTAAAGCTGAATAAAAAACAAGAGAAAACTAAGCTTGATTTATAATTATACACTTAACTATTGTTTCGAAAGATGATGGGATTTCTACTCCAGGAGGCAGGATCTGCTTCAATATATGATCTGCAAGTGAGTACAAAAGTTAGTCCATTAAGCTGCCATTTTCCATGTAGAGATTATGCTAGAATACTCTTATTAGTTAAGGATAAATTTAAAATCACGGTATTCCTCAGGTTATATATACCTGGTTCCAAACATAAATAGACAATACACATGAGCATACAAATTGCATACAAATGCAAAGATTCAATTTTCAGAAAACTTTCATATGTAACAATTTTACAACAATGTAATTTTCATACACAATAGAGACCATACGTAACTTCAAGGACAAAGAAGACCTTCATGGAATGTGAATGTCATGGATTGTAGCACTAGGCCACTAGCACATATGTGTAAATCAATGTTACTTAAACTCACCAATTTTGGTGGCAAACCGGTGTCTGGTGCAAACAACATAGTTATTAAGGGGTGAAGCGTGCCCGAGTGACACAAAGCTAAGTATTATAGAAACATAAAAATCAAATAGATAATATAACACAAGCAGTCAAGCAAGTACCTAAAATAAGCTAAATATGCAACTAAAGCAATATTTTGTAGGAGAAAAAACCTATAAAAACTAAAGTTTTCTGTTTTTACTTGTTCAAGTGTTGGCACTTGGTACATCACTGTGATTTGTTTCCTTTTTTTTTGGTAGATTGCTATTATTATTTGACTTAAATGATGCAAATGAATACAAAAGAGGAATAACAACTAAGGCCGCTAGAACTAAAACGTTTCATTTGACATAATACATAGGGAGCATTGAAATTTGTCTTCCTCACTATGAAGTATAGAAGTAGTATTCCAATCTCCAATTTGGTAGTAATTCATAAACTAATCCTTAATTGGAGCAGTTTTTTTATACCTCTCAACTGATAATAAAAGAAACCGGCAATAGTTAAAAAGGTTTCAAGTATGAAGTAAACAAATCAAAAGAAAAGAACAAAAGTAATAAGTGTCATTCAATCTCCAACTTAAGCCTATCCTAACTAATTCCTAATTTCAGGAGCCATTTAAGTCCTGAAATGCTGAACTAACTCTTATTTATGGAGCTATTTAGTTCCAAAAAATAAAAATTCCCTAATTTCCCGGCACTATAGGCATGCGCCTAGTAACCGGGTGTTTAGTAACATAGGAGCAAATAACCAAACTAATAAAGATATAATGCCTGCCTTTAAGCAAACTAAAGACAACAAAGTACTAATGCGTTTAATTGCAGAATGTACTACAATAATAGATGACCACTAACCTGCACCCCAGTAAGAGTATCCAAGTTTGAGAGAATAAGGAACTACTTCAATCTTGCATAACTTCTTCAATTCACCAAGCTTTTCAGTTGGAATATCAGCCAGATCTGTTCAACATCAGGAAATTCTAATTCATTATCACATTATCACAGTACTGACAAAATCTCATATGATTAGAGAAAAAGAAAATTAAATGTTTTCAGGCACAGATTAATCCAAAAAAATCTCACCTTCATTAAGAACACTTTCAGATAATATCATATAGCGGTTCTTTTGGCAGGTGGGATCTTCCGTAACGGGTTTAACCCTAGGCTTATCAAACAAATACCTGCAACCAAAAGAAAAGAAACCTCGCTTCATCGATATAAGAAAACTTAAAAGAAGCACAAAAGGCGTAAATTCAACTTGAAACTGGAAGAAAGGACATGAATCAGTACCCATTGAGCAAGCGAGTAGCGACTTTGCAATGTTCGCGAGGGATTCTCAGAGCCCATAACTTAAAATTGACATCGAACTTACTCTCGTCTAACATTGCAGCTTTTACTGATTCGATGAAACGGGAAAACCTTATACGTAGCAGTGGAGTGCCACGAACAAACCCTAACACTTGAGGAATTTTCAGATTGAGGCCGTTGAAATCGGAATATGTGCTCTTTCACCAGTTACTAGTTCAACAATCGAACAGCCGCAATACGCAGAATTCTAACTGGATTCAAGTTTGCCTTCATCAATGATTCAGCTGCTCGGTTCACTGTTCAGAATTTTGGACTCTATTTG
>CAOJBJ012775310.1:0-11021 GCA_948291685.1 Euphorbia celastroides
TTGGATTACAATCTGATCATCAGTTAATTAATTAAACAAAAAAGTTCATATTATAACAAATGAAGCTTAATAATGTTAATTAACGAATCCCAAATTATTTTAATAAGTTATACCATAAGGTTTAAATATTTCGCGCATCTACTAATATGTAGGCAAAAAAATCATTTACATATATATATTAAGCAAACCAATCTTTACTTCAAATCTTTTCTGAGATCTGATCAATTGAAAGTATTTTTTGTCACACAGCTTCAGTTGCTTTCTATTGAATGTAAAGGTCATAATTTTGTCATCTTTAATGAAAATATCTGAATATACCATGGTTTTTTCAACTCACGAAAACGAAAATTGTCGTGAATTTAATTTATTCAAGTTGCTTAATAAAATATTACAACAGTCAACTTCTATTAGTAGGTCACTTGTTGTGCCAATTACCCTAAAGAGGATCTTAAAATATTTGATCGTACATAGAAGAGCATCTTTAAATTAAGATTTCTAACTTTTGACAATATTTAATTAAATGACTAGGTCTAATTATATTTTATATGGTTTATATGGTCACTTCACTAGTGTTAGGAAAACTTTTTTAAAAGTCATAAACGTGCTCTTTACGTCAAACAACATTTAGTCTTTGGATACATTTATTAATTTTAGCTGTTTTTATAAACAAGCAGCCAGTAGCAAACAATTAATACTTAATTGTGTAAAGTAAACGAACTTTGTGATGTATCAGGTTATTGCTTTTGAATCAAACATCTTAGTACTTATTTAATAATAGCATAAGATAAAACGAACTCGGTATGATTCATCCAATATTATTAAAAGATAAAACAACACAAAGTGCAGTTCAATTAATATATCATCTAATTGAGAAGATAAATTACCTATTTCGAAATACAATTTCTTAAAATCATTATTTTTTGAAAAAAAATAAAAAGACAAAAAAATGTCTACTTTATATTATATTTTTGTCACAATTAGTAGGTGTGATATACAATGTGTGCGTATTAAATAATGACAACCTTTTGCCCCTTTGTGGCCCATGAAAGTGAAACATATGCATCTAAATAATATATTGAGGAACAGAGAAAATATAGAAAAATCCAGCAAGAGAACAAAAAGGAAGAAAAAAAGAAGATTGTGATTTGAATGCAAATCCGAAGTGTAATGCATTTGAATAATAAAATGGGTGATATATATATATATATATATATATATATATCAGCATTATTATTTATTATATATGTCACTCAATCACACTCGACTCTTATCATCGGAGCTCCGGTGAATCTCCTGGATATACCCAGGGCTGTAAACGAACCGAATCAAATCAAGTTTTGCTGAGTTCGAGTCGAGCTCGAAACAAGTTCAAGTTTGATCAAACCAAGCTCAAACTTAGTCAAACCGAGCTCGAGCTTGGTCAACACGATCTCGAGCCGAGTTTTTTTTGAGTTTAGTCGAGCTTTATTCGAACGAAATTAACCGAGTCTTATTCGAGTTTCGGTGTTTCATTAATTTTAACATGTATAAAATAAGTTTTTGATCTCGATGTGAGTTTAAACTATTATTTAACCTTATAAATTAGAATATTATATATTTTTTCATATTTTATATGTATTTTAACATTATATTATATGCATATGTACATATATTTTCATTTTGTACCGAATATAATCACATATCTATTGTTTTAATATCTATTATGTAGATATAATAGACAAATAAAAAGATAAATACATGTCCACGAGCTCATTAACGAACACACATTGTTCAAGTTTGGCTCGTTTATGAACACGAGCTTAATATTAACGAGTCGAGCTCGAACGAGTTTTTTTCAAGCCGAACATAAGCGGCTCTGTTCGCTTACAGCCTAGATATACCTGAACGAAATGTGACAATTTAAATGTATTTTAATGTTGTATTCTATAATCTGAATAAAAATTCAGAGTTTCATTTATAAAAATATTATCTAGTTGCAGATTTACTCAAATTTTACATGTTTAGAGTTTGACGTATTTGATTTTTGTCTATTTCATGATTTATTCAATATTTGCATATTAATTGTCTATTTAAAACGCGCACAATGTGAAATCATGTTTTGCTAATGATGGATAGACTTGTAAGCTCTCGATATTTAGATTAGTCTAACCTCAAATAACCTCAAATAGGTAAAATTGATTATACCGAGAACCAAAAAGAGAACTCCATTACCAATTGGGTGTTAGCTCAATTGATACACTTACCAATGTGTAGGTGGAGGTCTTGGATTCGAAACCCAGTCTCTTCAAAGTTTGATTAATTTTTTTTAAAAAAAAGAGAATTGAATTAGGTCTAAGCACTGTTATAGAATATTTGAGTTATAAAAAGTATTTGGACAAATAAAAAAAAGTATCGTGAGGTTTCGACTTTTTATAATATGGAGATTTTAAATTTTTTTTTGCAAGAAAAGAACTGTTGTTTCAAAAAATCTGGCATCCGAAAAGTGGAATTACACTCAATATTTTAGATAATTTAATGTTTTAATTATCAAATCTTATTATTTGAAAATTATACATCAAAATTTGGTAAATTTTTTATATTATTTTTATATTTTACAATTTTTTAAAATTTTTATCATATTTTATTTAGAATAAATACATGCACTATTCAAAAAATTATAAAATTGTAATGTTATTGTCATCCCGCAAAAATTTAGATAAAAATGAATAAGATAATTCACTTTTTTTAAATGATGAAATATAAAAAGTACTCAATTTACAAATTTTGTGAAACCACGGTCCTTGTTTTGCAAAAAAAAAAAAAAAATTACAGTCCCCATTTTGCAAAATATCAAAATCACATGATGTTCTTTTGAAGTTTATCCAAAGTATTTAAGTTCGAGAACGAGGGTTCCAAAAATAATTACTCAAAAGGCATAGTTTATCCTTCAAAAATGGTACTAAAAGTTTAGTATTTCTCTGATTTTTTTTAAAAAAAAAATTCTAGGCCACCTAAAGTTGGCGTTATTGCAAAATTCACCCACTAAATGTCAGACGTTAGCTTTTAGTTAAAAATATATATAAAGATATGTTTCAGAGGATAAATCAATCAAAATATGACACGAGGTATTTGAGCGTAAGAGTTGCAATAAAATGCTAACTTTAGGAGAATGAGAAAAATTTATAAAAGTTCAATAGGATAACAAACAAATCATAATACTTTTTAAGGGTGATCTATGTATTTGGCATACTATGTAAAGTATATATAGTGCATGATGAATTCATTCAATCCACTTTATGTATTAGGTTTATAAATTTCCTCCATAAACATAATTAATTAAATACTTTCAATATCTTATTATGGCTGATATAGCGACAAAACGACCTAACAAAGTAACAATTAATACTTGATAGCTGATAGTGAAACCATTTTTATTCTCCAGTTTAATTTAAGTTAATTTGCATTTCATTAATTTATATTCTTTTCTCTGCATAAGATTTAGACGAATCATAAAACCAATAAAATTATACTATGTATTCACTGAACAATATACCCATGAGGGTCAAACAATCAAAGTATCAAACACTTGTGAGTTACTCAAATCACATTAGTTATTGACTTTTGAGTAATATTAAATTTTATAGTGTAAATACTAAATACAATAAAAAGGGGCCTAGAAAATGGCGAAAATGGACCAATAAGATGTGAAATTTGGTTGAAGGAGAGAAGGTATGTATAGGTGTATTATATTGACATAAAATAAGAAGTCATTTAATTGGATTATTTATGTATATGACTACAATACAAAGAGATGAGACAGCAACCACATGCCCTGCATTATTATTAGGGATAAGTTAAAAAAACCTCTGATGTTTCAAATTTTAACAAAATATCTCCTGATGTTTAAAACCAAGTAAAATACTCCTTGATGTTTGTCTCCGTCAGCAAAAAGAGGATCGAGCCCCTAACACCGTTAAAACATGTCATGTTAGCAGGGGTATTTTTGTCTAATAACTTTTCTAATCTAAATACCCACTACCCTAACCCATGCACCTTAATCCTAAATACACCCAATAACCAAACCCAAATACCCACTAAACCCTAACCCATATTTTTCCAGGCCGCCGGCAATGTTGCCGGCACCGGCGAACGCCGAAAATCGCCCGAAAACGCCGGGAAGCACCAAAACCGCCGGGAAATGTCGAAAATCGCCTGAAAAAGCCGGAAAAACACTGGGAAACGCCAATAAACTCAGCATCGTTCTTCACTTCCTCGCCCGTTTACCCGCCGGTTATTTCACGCCCTTCACTTTCTTCGCCGGCACCACCTTCACAGCCTTCTTCTTCACCGGAGAAGTCACCGTCGCAGTTTTTGCCACCTTTGCCGCAACTGGGTTTTTATTTTCCTTTGAGATTTGGATTTTTTTCAGGTTGGAATCGGTGGCCAGGGAAGGTCAGCTTTTGTTCTTTTTTGATCTGCACGAGCTTCCCGATTCGAGAGAAGACGCGGTGACCGTTGACGACGTTGATTAGAAAGGCGGTGGCAGGAGGCGGAGGATGACGGTGGCGCGGGACTAAACCGGAGGAGAGGGTAGGGGAACAGCGGCGGGTCCTCGCCGGAGAAGGTGGCCAGAGGCAGAGGCGGCGTGAATGGATCGCTGGAGTTTGAGGTGCCGTCGCCGGAATCGCGATTTTACGACGACGGCGACGGCAAGGGCTTAGGTTAGGGTTGGGTTGGGTTTGTTGGGTATTTGGATTAGGGTTATGGTTCAATATGGGTAAATGGGTTATTAGGGTTAGAAAAGTGAATTGGACAAAAATACCCCTACTGACATGGCATTTTTTAATGGTGTTAGGGCTCCGATCCTCACTTTGCTAACGGAGACTAACATCATGGGACGTTTTGCTTGGTTTTAAATATCAGTGAGTATTTTGCTGAAATTTGAAACATCAGGTGGATTTTTTGAACTTATCCCTTATTATTATATTTATTTGGTTTGATCCCCAGCCACACCTACATTATAATTTATACATCTTAAATATTTAGTTTTGCATAATCATATCATCTTCTTTAATTTGAAATAAATGCTTTATAATCACTAATTTGCTTGTTCTTTAGTAGAAAAGAAACAAGGGAACAAAACTAGGCAGAGCCTAATTTGCGTTTTAACTACTAATGTATCTCTATTGAATTTAACGGAATTTAAGCTCTGACTTCTTCCAAAATGTTAGCTTGGAGTGTGCAACTTTACTTAAAGTTATGAGCACTTTACCTTGTAGTCACGAAAATAATATACCTCAAAAGAAATATGGCCATAGTGATACATTTCATGAACAAATGGGATAAAGTTTTCTTTTCAGTGTTATAGTATGTTGGTTGAGATTTTAGGATGTGTCTCAAAGCTTATAACTTATAAATAATTTATAAATATAGTTTAAATTATATGTTAGACTGTGAAGTCTTTAGAATGACTTATTTGAACTTCAATAAATTAGAAGCCTAAACACATCCGGGCTGTCTATTTTGTCCAAATTGTCGAGTCGCCCTGACACTTAATAGTATTAGTTTTTCATCTTAACATGCGAAATTGTATCAGTTTGTCCCATTTAATTTATAAGAACACACTAATTTGACCCATAATAGGACATGTATCAAAATGGTGGAAGGAGAAAGAAAATGATGTGTTTGAAAAATCAAATTAATAGGAAGCCAATGATATGTGGCAATTAAAAGATAAATTGATATAACTTTACAAATTGAGAAGGTCACGAAATACTTTTAAAAGTTTAGAGTAACAATGAAACATTTTGAATAAGTTCGGGCCACTTTAATGCATTTGGAGAAATTAGCAATGTTTTAAAAAACGCTAGACGCTAGTAGGGCGGCGGAGCGTTCAAACGCTTGGGCGGGGTCTGGATGCCGCCTAGGTGGAATTGTAATTTTTTAACTTTTTAAATAATTTTTATAAAAAATATATAAATTTAAATAAAATAAAATTACTACATGATAAAACATTGAAATATATATTTTTCATTATATTTTAAAAAGGTTTAGATGTTAGAAATAGTATAAGCATTTTTATTTGCAACAATAAAGTAAATTAATTTTCAGTTCAAGATTCAAAATGACAATTTTTTTATAAAAACACTTCAATTGACCTTGATTTGACTAATTAAGTTATTTTTAGGATAAACAAATTTATAATATATTTATTATAAATATCAAACTTTTAAAAGTTAAGTCGAGGCCGTATCTAGGCAGAAAAAATCGGACTAGACGATGCATGGACGACTATTAATCGGCTCAGCGCCTGAAAGCGTTTGAGAAGCCAAGACAGGACAATCAACTCTAAAATAGCGTCTAAACGGGGCCTAAGCGGTGCTAGGTGGGAATTTTTAAAACAGTGCAAAATAGAAAAGCAACAGTTTTGAGATTTACCCCCTATCCACATTATTTTTATCCCAAAAACAACTAAGTTTGGCAAAATGTCAGGACAACGCATGAATGTTGGTAATTTATAAAAAGAAACGGTTTTTTTTAAGAGATGCACGGTTAAATGGTTCAGAATTTTAGATAAGGTATTAAATTAATTAAGAATTGAGATTCTTGGGTCAAAAACATTGTAAACTGTTGTTCGAGGAGGATATTTGAAAAAACGATTTGTTGGTAAAAACCCATGAATGTTACAAATATTGGAGGAGATGAATAATATAACAAGCCAATAATCAGAAAATACAAAATAAAATATTGCGCGGTAAAATCTATTGAAGTTCAAAGTGTCTAAACAACAGGGCCGTAAAAATGGCGACACCCACGTTCTCTCTTCGTCATCTTCGTCACAATCTCCATCATTATCACATTCTCTTCTCTAATTCCAATCTCTCTTTCTCTCCAACTCTCCGCCATGCTCAATTTCTTCTTCTCTTCATGTCATTGTTGACCAATCCACGCCCAATTTCACTGTCTTTTCAACCCACTAAATCTCTAATTAAGCTATGCGCTACTCTTTCTTCACTCTCTTTTCCCTTATTCTCTTCCTCGCCTTCAATGGCGCTTCTGGGTTTGGATTCATGGGCCCTATCGCAGCCGCCTTCGGGGAAAAAGGCTTCTTTTGCGCCATTGACGCCAGTGGTAAGCAGGAAGTTATCTGTTGGCCGAAGAACACTACTTTATCTTCCCCCTCTTCTTCATCATCATCTTCTTCTTCCCTTTCTCTGTCCCCGGATTCGTTAAGTGACATTCCTTCTATGGCGGCGCTTTCTGGCGGGGAAGGATTTCTTTGCGGCATTTTATCAAACACCTCGCACGCGTTCTGTTGGAGTTCAACTTCTGCTGGTTCAGATCTTGTTCCTTCAGCTTATAGGGCCACGGCTTATTCCGAAATCGCTGCCGGAAAACAACACGTCTGTGCGATAAGAGGATCTTACTATTCTGATCACGATTCGGGTACCGTTGATTGCTGGGATATTGTGAGAGGGGCCAACAATAGTCTCGCTTCTGCACAAATTAATGGATTTTATGATCAGTCAATTGGTAACTTAGTTTTCAACAAGATTGTGTCCGGTGATGGATTCAGCTGTGGTGGGATCAGAGAAGGAGGCGTTGTTTGCTGGGGACCAAACTCAACAACCTTAGGAGTTTCAAATGAATCTGAGAACTACATAGCTTTAGCCTCAGGGAAAGATTCAGTCTGCGGGATCCTGGAAGAATCTCATGAGGTCAAATGCTGGGGAAGTAGCAATGAATCGTTTTCTAGCATTCCAATTGGGACCCGATTTGTGTCATTATCTGCTGGTGCTAACAATTTTTGTGGAATTAGAGAAGAAACTCATGGTGTTGAATGCTGGGGCAACTTCAATTTGTCCTCAGTTCCAAAGGGTGGCTCGGGATTTGCAGCTATTGCTTCCTCTGATTTCACTACATGTGCAATCAGGGAAAACGATTTGGTTATCGACTGCTGGTTTAGCGATGGGATTTCCCCACCCGAGTATAATCCTCCATTGGAGTTGTGTAGTCCAGGGCTATGTGTTCCGGGTTCCTGTGGCTCCAATGAGTTTGCTTTCAATGCCAGCACATTGAACGAACCGGATTTGACAAGCTTGTGTGTTAGAAAGGATTTAAAGATTTGCAAGCCCTGTGGCTCGGATTGCTCGAAAGGCTTTTTCTTGTCTAGTCCATGTACTGAAAATTCTGATAGAGTTTGCACGGATTGCTCTCTTTGTCAAAGCAGTTCTTGCTGGGATGTTTGTGGCATTCATTCATCATCCAAGAAGCAGTGGCACCATTTGAGCAGACTGCTAATCATAATCGGGTCCTCGGCTTTTGCCTTCTTTTTGCTACTAACCTGTTGCTTTGTTCTTCCATGTCTTGTCAAATCCCCAAAAGACGAAGGACCGAAAAGCCAATTCAAGTCATGCTTAGGGAAATCGGTGCATGAAGTCGACAATGCTTCCGAGTCATACCAGGCCCCACCAATGGCCCCTTGCCCCGGCATGGCCCAAGTGTTCCGCCTCTCAGAGCTAAAAGACGCCACAAATGGGTTCAAGGAGTTCAATGAGCTTGGAAGGGGAAGTTTCGGGTTTGTCTACAAAGCAATCCTCCCCGATGGGCGGCAAGTGGCGGTCAAAAGGGCGAACGCTGCCACGATTATCCACAGCAACAGCAGGGATTTCGAGATGGAGCTTGAAATCCTCTGCAATGTTCGCCATTGCAACATTGTGAACCTGTTGGGTTATTGCCTGGAAATGGGAGAACGCCTTTTAGTCTATGAATACATGCCACATGGAACTTTACATGATCATCTCCACAGTGGACTCTCGCCTTTGAATTGGAGCCTCAGGCTCAAGATTGCAATGCAGGCTGCAAAAGGGCTCAAGTATCTCCACAAGGAAGCCGAACCCTCGATTGTACACCGAAATGTTAAGACATCAAATATTCTTTTGGATTCTGAATGGGGAGGGAGGATTGCTGATTTC
Source organism: Euphorbia celastroides (assembly GCA_948291685.1). Taxonomy (NCBI): domain Eukaryota; kingdom Viridiplantae; phylum Streptophyta; class Magnoliopsida; order Malpighiales; family Euphorbiaceae; genus Euphorbia; species Euphorbia celastroides. The sequence continues at coordinate 8,955 of CAOJBJ012775310.1, forward strand.
GGTCTTCTGACTGCAAATGAGAAGGATTTTGGAGGGGACATGAAAACCGATGTTTACAGTTTCGGGATTGTGCTTTTGGAGATTCTTACTGGGAGAAAAGCTCATGATAGGGATTGTACGCCTCCAAGTATTGTTGAGTGGGCACTGCCATTGATTAGACAGGGCAAGGCAGCTGCCATTATTGATCAATATGAAGCTCTACCGAGAAATTTTGAGCCCTTGCTTAAGTTTGCTGATATTGCTGAGCTGGCTCTGAAGGAAAACCCGGATGATCGTCCTTCTATGACAGATTTGTTGAATTGTTTGGAGCAGATTGTCAAGGATATTTTCTAGTGTTGAAATTGGATCAAACGAGGCGAATATGAGTGATTTTGTAACTGTATATTTGTTGAGGTTTTTAATTTTGTACATGATGTGTTGGTTAAACATTTATGAAGGAAATACGGATTCTTACACCATTCTGTGATTTTGTTTTCACGAAAATCAATTGTATAAAATTTATATTTTTCTGGTTTTGTTCTGCTAAAACTTAGCCAACTCTAGTCAATGAAGTTTGGCTTTTATATGGCATCTGCAATATTTGTCAGCTATTCTGCCTCAATATATGTTTGATCATGCATCGAATCGGGACTGCAGGTAACATCTGTCCTATGACTTTTATCTCCATTTTAACTGTATGACGCAGCGAATTGAATCAGACTAATCGGTACAGTTAATTATGAAATATATTAGTCAAGAATCTTTCTGTAATGTTTGTCGAATCTGAAAGTTTTATATCTGCTTTATTCAAGGTTGCATCTATTCAACCACCTTTGAGAAATCATCCAGAGGGTTTGTATATTTTTACTCTTATCTTTTATATATATATGTTTTATGTGGTGGTTTTGCATCAGATTTTTCGGGCTAAAATGACACAAGACAGGAGGTGTAAAGTTCGATTCATTTGTCTCAGCTTGCCAAGATGAAGCTGCGAAGGGGCCTCCACATCGGTAAGCTAGCATTAAAGTTGTTAACGGTTAAACCTTTTACATCAAAGCACTTGTAGAATCATTTTGAAGCTTTTTTTTCTGAATGAAAGGTGTCGAAGCAAGGCATCTGTTCTTCTTTATACTTTTTACTCAACTTGACTTGGAATTTATTGAAGAACCATTCTGCTTGTGTCTGATCTTTTGGTTCTCTCTGCATATCATTTGGATGAATCAACTTGCTATCATCTTCTTAAAAAATCATCATGCTTAGTACCGTGTAGGACTCGGACTTGAAAACCAGTCAAGAAATATAAAAAGCCAGAATTGTTGCAAGCACTCAGACAAAACAGTTTCAGAAGAAAACATGTGGTTATACCTTTGATCTCGATGACGGGCGTCGAAACCACAAAAAATAATTCCGGTTATTCCTAGCTTGTAGCAGTGGAGTAAGTCGGGTCGAATTCACAGAGAACTGATTGACTAATTCTATTTTAACTAGAAACCAAGATATAGAAAAAAACAATAAAGTAAAATGGGGGGTTTTAAAGATTGGTTGAGGTTAAACTAATGAAATTAAGCAACCAAATAAAACAGGAGATAATCAATGATAAAAAGTCTTCCGGTGAAATTGTTTCGCAGGCAATGTTGAACTGATCACGGACAAAGAAGTTATCTTACTTATCAATCAATTGGTTCGAACGGAAAAACAAACATATTCGATATCTTTCACTAAATTAGATTCAAAGCACCCAGCATGCAATCAACCTCTTAATTTTGTAATAACCCTTACCCAGCATAAAGATTCCATTACAAAATTAGCTTTAAGCTTTTAGATCCAATTCCTATCGAGATAATTCACCCAGCATGAAAATAGCTTAATAGACTCGACTACAACCCCGAATCCCAGCAATTCGTTTGTCACTAAAAATCAATTAAAGAAGCGAATTCAATAAAAGACTAACAGATTATCGTGAAGGTATGATTTCAAGGAGCTCTACTCGAAACCCTAATCTAAACAATAATAGAATTAAATCCGGTTGTAGAACAAGAATTGAAGCAAAGATGAAATTAGGTTTAGGTCTCACAATTCATAACAAGC
>CAOJBJ012777092.1:0-10219 GCA_948291685.1 Euphorbia celastroides
ATTACACTTCCTCTCGTCTCAATTAAATATTTAAGCTTCTATTTGGACCTCCTTTCTAAAATTTCTCCATTTAAGAAGGACGTCTTGTACTGCACTCAGAAAATGAGATGGCCAATGCAATATCAAAACCATTGGGCTAAAACGTCATCAGCACTTCTCTTTTATTTTGTACTGTATTTTCATTTGCCTACATACATATTATATACGTAGTTATTATTTCTTGCAATTTTCTATATCTGAACGAGTTGTATAAACTTCATCATCAGACTACGCGTGATTCATACCAAAAAAGGTAACAAACTTTCTAATTGAAGGGATTTTTTCATCTAAAGGTTGAAAATTAATGTAAAACTAATTATAACTTTTTCCATTTCTAATCAAATACCCCCTCCATCAATTTTCAACCCTTGAGTTAAGGAATGGTACAAAGAGCAGAGCCCTTTGTACAAACGTCATTCTGGGCATTCTCGTTACGATATTTCTCTTTTGTACTTTTTTCAACCAAAATAATAAAAGGAAAAACAAATAACCCCACTTTCCCAATCAATGACATTGGCTATCATAATACATATGCTTAGTTTGTTAACAATGACAGGGAAACAAATTCTCTTGAGTTGAACCCTTTTCATAAGATTAAGCATACTTTCTAAATTCATATGTCTACATAAATACCCAATTCAAACTCCTCTATAGACAACATAAACCCCTAAATCCCGACCCAATTTCACTTCAAAACTACCTCTCTTTTCCCTCCACCACTTGTTTCTCCTGCCTGAATTTGCTTCCTTCTCTCCTCAATGCTCCCATGATGAACTCCTGCATAACACTCCCAACAAATGAGCCTTTCGAGCAAAATTTGTACCTAGAAACAACATTTCGGTATTCAGTACCTACCCGAGCCGAGTCCTGGATTGGCACTGCTTGTACTGCCCAATAATCTCCCATGAATTTCATGTTGCAATGCTGCAGCAATTCTCGCCTCGTTTTCCCCACTCGTCATGTAGTTTTCGCCCCCCGGTCTTCCTGTAGGCTTTGAAGAAAACGTCGTTGACCACGATCCCCCATTTGATCCAGCTAAAGCCATTATAACATCTGCCTGAAATACATCACAAAGCCAAATGCCACATTTCTATCAAATCAATCAAAGAACAGAATGGGAGCTTCAAGATAAGTAAAATTATAACAGCTATTAAGAAGTGCTTCACAAGATAAGGAATCAGACAATCAAACCAAGAAGGATGGAGTTTTGTAAGAAAATATTGGTTGATCATAGGCTATAGGGCTCAATAGAATGATGGCAAATCCTATTCATTCACAAAACAGAAAATTCATGGCAGTGAAGTTTAAGATAGTGAACCTTGTTTGGATGCACATCATCAAAAACATGAGCTTGACCGCCATAAGATATAGTCATTTGTCGGCTACCAGTTGTTATACTCTGTCGACTGCCAAAACATCGAGTTCCATTCAGATTGCTAAAACCATTATTAGAGAAACAAATGGCAATAAAAAAGAAATTTACTTTGAAGGAGTTGAAGATTCGGGCTCTGATATATGAATCCCGGGCCTAGGCTTGCTGCCACTTGGCATTGCCCCGGATGCATTTTTCTCAGCATTGATGGAACTCAGAATTCCAGGGCCTTTGATTCCGGTTCTCGATCCTTCATCAGCAGCAGATTGAGAGATAACTGAAGGGCCAGCAGCATTCAAGTCCCGGAATTTGTTCGTATGAGCTTGATGACCGAACGGGACAAACTGGCCTCCACGTGGCGGGTACTGAATGGCGGGTCCCACAGGAGTCGACCGGTCCCATTTGGTGGCATTAGCATCGAACCGAGTCGGTCTCATCGACTTCATACCATGGAAAAACTCGTCCTCATTGGACCTTCTAGGACGCTCGGCCCCTCCACTCTTGAGCATCTGCATTTCAAAGGCGAATCAGTCGAAAGGAAAACCGAAAAAAGATGACTAGTTAATTGCTCGCCTTCATCAAATGGTGGCTCTCGAGAGAATCATGCCCAATTTGGGGAATTCCATCCCTTGTAGACCCAGTAAGGGCAGAATCCGAGTTGCTTCTCTTGCTTCCTGCTAATCTGTTGCTCATTTCGGGACCCGATATTTCGCTCCTTGGACCATAAAATGGAATGCCCTCTAGGTGATTTCCGGGCTGCCTTTCTATTGAAATTGATGAGAAATCAAATTCAGATGTCAATGTCTACCATCTCCTAACTATAAACCACAATTAATTACCACAACAGAGTCTCAACAACAAACAACCTTGAGTAAATGAAGCTAAAAGATATCGAAAACAACCCAAAAAAGGGAAGAACACATAGACCACATTAGGAATTCAAGAACTAAACTTACTGTTGAAAGAAGACCACATTGGCAAAGCAATCAAGTGAATCAAAGTAATGCAATAAACAAATGAATAAACAAAAGAGAGTCACGAACACATTGGAAATTTAACTAACTCATAAAACCCACCAAACAGCAACAAGACAAAGGCAAAGCAAAAGCAAAAAAGGCAAAATCAACCGCATTACTGAGAGCATACACAATGATGTGGTTCAACAAGCGCATCAAAATGATAAAGAAGTGTTGTGTATCAAATGCATGAGTTGTGCTTGAAAAAAAAAAAGTGCATGAGATGAAACACTTGTTAAATTTATGACACACAAAGCCAATCATTAATAGTTTAATAAAGGAGGTGGGGTTCACAATATTTTATTGTTTAAATTAATTATTTTATGAATTTATAAGATTTATTTAATAGTTTTAGTATTAATTATATAACATGTGAGTCTATAATATAAAGTGAAGAACTTAACCCATAATGATAAAAAAACAATGGATTAAAATGAGAATGCTTTGAATAGTATTTGAAGCACTAAATTAAGTGCGGTATGTTCTAATGACCTCCGAGATTCTATTTCCACTAGGAAACACGAACAGCAAAGATCAAACCTCAGAAAACCACATAAAAATCCCATCTTTATCAAAATAGATGCAAACTTTAACTCACCGGAGGCGACATCGGAGGCGGCCGAGAGAGACCCACGAGCACCGCCGCCCGCGCCGGCGGAGGCAGCCGGCCAATCTGCCTTGATTCCGAGGAAATCATGAAACATTGCGTTTGCTTCTTTTTGGTGAGCTATTTTTAGCAGAGCCATTACTTGTTTTTCATCTCATGTTTCTTCTGTTTCATATCTGCTTTCTTAATTTCACTTTCACTCTCTTGTACAATAGAGAGAGATAGATAGAGAGAGGGAATAAAAGGGATAGCACGATTTTTGAGGAGAGAGAAAGAGGGAATCAAAGTTGGGAGAGAGAGAAAGAGGGCATTAAAAAGCAAAAGGTTTTTGGGTTTGGGGGTTTTTCTGTTGTCTGAGCCATTTGGTTGTTTTGTTGTTGAAGGGTTTAACTGTTGTGTTTCTCTGTCTGATTTTTTCAGATATGGGAGAGAGGAAAAGTTGGATATTTTATGGACTAATTTGGTGATTTTGCCTTTTTTATTTTACTGTACATATTTACACTCTTTTAAATTTAAATTATGGAGTTGCCACTAAAAGACTAATTTTCCATTTACGTCCTGGAAGTAGATTCTTTTACAATTATTTCCATACTAATGCCCTATTATGTTAACTTATCACTACCTCACTTTACTGCATTATATGTTCGATATCAGTTCGATACTAGTTTCAGCTTTATCGGTACCATTATTAAATATTCATGATTTTGAATATGGACCAATTAATGGTTATTATCATTGTAATAATAATAATAATAATAATAATATGTTAATTTTTATTATTATTGTTAGCAATTAAATAAAATAAAAATAATAAAAAGTAACTATTACTGATATTATAACATTTTAGGGATAATAATTTAAATTTTTAATTACAAATAAAGAAAAATATACTTGTTTTCTTAAAACCAATGATATTTGAAATATGACAACAATTATATTTACAGTAATTGTCAAACACTACAATTATTAGCATAATAATTTCTGAGTAATTAGAATTGTTAACCTAGTTTCGATGTTTATTTCAACTTCCTAATCTAGTTTCGTTTCAAAAGAACTTTTTGTCAAGGAAAATGATTTTTTAAAAAATTGTTAAATTTGTAAAGTTGAATCTAATGGTTGAAATTTGGATTTGGATCCTCTGACTTTGGAAAATAAAGGTAGAGTGACTATGAAGCAATCATATCCATTCATTAAAAAATGAAAGGCTGAGATTCGTTGAGCTTGAAAATGACAAAAATTAATTTTTTAATCATTGTGTCTATCTCTTTCTTACTTACCATGAAGTTAAGTTAGAGAATCATTTTCCTTGAAATTTAATTATTGGTGTTTGTAGGGTCTACAATAGATCAAATCTCAACCATTAAGATTCAATAAATGGTTGAAATTGTTTTAACTTTACAACTTTACCAAAATTTGAACTCTGAACAATCTTGATCCTTTTTTTAATATAAATTGCTCAAATACTATGTTGTTTCTTGGTTGTTAAGTCTTATTGTTTTGTGTTGTTTTTGTGTTAACTAAAAATCGACTCAGGAAAAAGCTAACGTAGTAGAGTATGACATATCAACAGACTTCATGAGGGGCCAGGAAAAAACTAACTTAATAGAGTATGTCACGTTAGCAGACTTCGTGAGTGGTTATACTTATGTAAGGGGTATTTTCTGTATAAAACTGAGGAGGTAACTCAGCGAAACAGTCCTAAACTACATATAAGTACAACTTTTACTTTGTAAATTTTCAGTTATCTTACTCTATTGTAAAAAGTCTACAATGACATGAGAATATCAAAATATTTCGTTTGTTTGTTGTTTATTTGTACTTGTAGAAATCATGCCTAGACAAAGTGGAGGTGCATGAAGTACAAAAACAAACAAAAAAAAAAAGTAAGGCGCGGAGAGCTAAAAAATAAAGCTAAACGGCTTGATACATCTCATGCGACTTCCTTACCGTTTGAAGCAGACCCAATCGAAAATAAACACAAAAATGAAACCATGATTCTCCACTCTATCAACGGGGCGGAGAGCTAAAAAATAAAGTGACACGGCTTGATACATCTCATGCGACTTATTTACCGTTTGAAGCAGACCCAATCGAAAATCAACAGAAAAATGAAACCATGATTCTCTCTCTATCAACGACATAAAGGGTAATTATTCAAAACTAATTTTTTGGATTAAAGAGAGCTCTTTTTCACAACGAGCAAATTCCATATTAGAAGAGTTAGCAGTATTTCAACTCAACTCAACAACAACTAGTTGAAGATTAAGGACCTACAAATATTCAAGCTTGAAGTTGAAGAACCTATGGAAAAAATGCATAAGTTGAAACTCTGCCAATATTTAAGCTCAAGCAGCTTTCAGAAAATACTTACACTGTTCATTTGCTTCTAAAGTTTAGAGAGAATTTAAAAACTGTTAAATTAATATTTTTGTTTTCAAATGAGATTGTAAAAGTCATATACTTAGTAGTGACAAGCTTACTTTTTCTTAAAAACTAAGTGATAACTATTGGAGAGAGTATCCAACAGCGGGTTAGAGATATATTACAAGAAGGAGGGTACTCAACGTAATCAAAAAAATCTTGTAAGAAGAGTTCTCCGCCAGAAGGAGTTCACTAGTAAATTAAATCTTAAAGAAGGTATTTGAAAACTGGATGTAGACATGGAGTGTTGAGCTTGTATAAATTGGTACGTGAGTTTCTCCTAACTTTGTATTTTCAGTTACTCAGCATTAATTCACTCAACGCACTCATGTACTACCCAAACTATTTTTACTCAACATTCGCGAGCCACACTGAATTACCACTTCACTCGGTGCGAACACCTTTCATTAAAAACCAATAATTCACTGCCTTTTAAAAAAATATATAGTATCTATTTAATTTTAAGAACCTATTTGCTAATTAAAAAATAGTTAACGAGCATCGAATATTAAATGTTAGCATATTTTATGGTGACATTGTTTTTTTCTTACTTTATCACCATTACCATTAGATTAAATGTCATCCTCATCATATATAATTTCTTATCAAATTTCTAGCCTTCAATAACCCGATGATTTTCTATTGGATATGAAAAATGTTCTTCCTATAGTTACTGTCCTAAGAAAAATAATGTTATTAATTTATTGTTAATTCAGATTAATTTAAATATAATTTCTTTTAAAATGTTTGAATTGATATTTATTCGGTGAGCCGATCAGACTAAGTTTAAAGTGGAATTTCAAGCCTTAAACCGCTTTTTATTTGTTGATTGAATTGAAATTTGATATAACAATATTTGAAAAGTTTTTTTTTTTTTTGAAAAGATGAAGGTTGGAAGAGGGAGAGGGTTAGGAAAAAAGGCGTCACAACCCAAAACCAAAAATCCTCAAACAACCGAATATATTGAAAGATAGAATTCTCAAGACGAGAATCAAGAATCGGGTACAGAGAAATAATCGAGAATTACAAAATAAATCACTAACGGGAAAAAATAATTTGCGCATACAAATAGTAAAAGTAAACCAGGTATCCTTAGTAGATGCATTTCCTTGGGAGACACGCATATTCCAAGACATGTTTAGGCATAGAGACAGAGCAAAATCTCTCATCAATGTGGAGTTGAAATAACTACACCATAGATGAATGAAGGTCGATAAATTTGAAGATGACCAAATCGAAAAACAAGTCTCACATGAGACTAAAGCATGCTCTTGAAAGTCGATGGAAGTTTACTTTCCAAAAGGGAAAAAAGAAATTTGTATCAAAAAAAGATAGAAATTTTGAATAGAAAACAAAAATCTAGGAAGTTTCATAATTGTTTGTCGTTGGTTAAATTTAACATCTTTGCCTCTTACTAACATGCTGTCTGGTTAGAGAATGATGATCAAACAACAAAGTTCTCGTATTTTAATAATTATAAGGTAATTGATATCTTACATTCAATTGGCGTTTAATTATTATTGTATGATTATTGAAGAAAATCATATTATAAATTATATATAGAAAGGAAAGCCAGCTTTCACCAAATAAAACTTTTATTGAATGCAATCATGGTGTGTGACAATTATTAGCATTCATTTCAATAAAAACCATATGATATAACTCTTTAGGAGTAAACAAATTCAATTTTGTCACAACATTTTGCATTCTTCTATCCGTTATTGATGCATAAATTTGTAAATTTACGTTCTCATAACTTATCTATTGCACATTTTTGTGGCATTTATATTTTTTAAAATATTAATAAATTCTTGAAGAGATTGGGTGTCGAATCCCAGACCTTCATCCATGGACAACTCAAATGAATTCTTTAAGTTCATTTCTTTTACATTTTATTCTGTAGAGTTGCTTCTTATCTTCTTAATGATATTTGAGCCCGAAAATCCGGAAAAAAATAATTTATCAACAGTTGCATATCATCAAAGCTGTAGTAGCATTTTTTCTAGTTATGCTATAATCTAACAAATTAAATATATATTTAACTCTTAAATTCTTAATTTGAAGGGATTTTCTATGTTTACGTAATTTTGACTCAAGGATCTCCCATTTGCTGCATATCTTTCACTTTTTTTCTCCAAAGTAGTTACTTAATACATAACCCACTTATACAACATTATCTCAAAACATGAAGTTGTAATCATCAAAAGCGGATCCAGCATAGGCTAAAATTTAACTATTCTATAATACGTACAAGTATTATTTTCACTTAATTATTGCTATTTAAAACTGATCAATTGTTATTATTCATGATTATTATTATTATTATTAAACAATAGTATCATACTTGTAAGTACAACTAAAACTGAAAATTGATATCGCTTCTGAAACTATAATGAACCGATAAAAATAATAACTATGAATTGAATGAAATGAAGAGAATAGAACATCAATATAGTCATTTATATTTTTTCTTTTTTCTTTTTTCTTTTTTCATAAATTTATTTGTAGGGTGTTGGAATATATCCTATGCTTTTATTATTTGGAAATATTTGACAAAACACTATACATTAATTAGTGGGTTACCTATAAAATTGTAGCTTGAAAATATGACATCAGATGTCTACATGAGAATAGAATAAAGGTTCTCTGTAGAAGGAAAACAATTTGAATTTTTTTCAGATTCTAGCATTTCAAAGAGCGAATCTTCATTTAAGCAATAAATAACATTTATTAATGTTGGTATACTCTTAACATAAAAGAATCGAAAAAAATATTGTTGTCCCAAGTATTCCAAATATTTAGCTCATGTAGAATTTCACACGTATTAGACAAGTAAGACAGTGAATAAAACAAGTAAAATGGATATTAATAAACGGGAATAATATGGATCATGTGATAAATTTTTTAAGGAAATACCTGTAGTAGTTGAGCCAATAATTATATTTAGTTAAATGTATATTTTACCTCCTCAAATTGGCGCAATGCCCTCTTAAAATTTTCTAAGTTTTGTTCAGCTTTCTAAAGTTGTTTTTAACCTCTCAACTCTCCAAATGTCACATGTCATATTCTATTTGATTTGACATTTCAAAAAATATCATTCTTCTCTATTTAAATAAAAGTTGGCATGTAGCATTATGAAATTGAGAGATAGAAACCAACAAACTTTTCAAAATTTAGATGATATTAGATTTTTAGTGTCAATTTCAGGTGATAAACCATATATGTATTCTGCAATTTTTTTTACAAATTAAAAATGAAAAGACAAAACTAATTGAAGTAAATGGTTAAATTAAGAACAGGCACAAGTCAGAATATTGAAAACAATAATAAGCGTTAAGTGAAAATAGATGTGGATGGGACTGATGGATCTTCTTACTTGTTTTCCATTGATTTTCAAGTCGCGTGGTCAACAATTTCCAAGTCTTTGAAGAGAAAACTGTGACAAAGACGCATTAAAAATTATATAATTCATTTTTGTTGATATTTAACCAGGAAAATTTAAAAATGAGAGTTCATCAAGTACAGTGCACAAAATATAAAAGGGGATTGAAATATAACGCTCCCAAAGTTATGAGTAAAAGACCGATTAAAACAAAAGAAACAAATGTGAAGGCATGATGCATCTTGTATTGAGGAAAAACGAGAGAATGGATCCGAATGATGTTGTAGGATGTGCTCAAGGACCCGGATATGACCCGTTAAACCATCAAATCTAACCCAGTTTAAAACGCTGTCGTTTTGAAATAGACCATAAGTATATAAACCTATTTTTCTCTTCTGCTAGGGTTACGAAATCAGTTTTCTCTCCTTTTGTCGTTTTTCTCTTTTTCGAATTTCTCTGCTCTCTTCATTTTTGCTCTCAATCGTGTTTTTCTTGGGGGTTTTGGAATTTTGCTTTTGATCTGAGGCTCTTCTTTGAAGTTTCAGTGCAGATTCGTCTTCGGTAAAGGCTATTTGTATCAGTTTTTGTCCTTTGTTTCATTTACAGTTGTTTTCTAGGGTTTATTATTGCGATTTGGTTCTGTTATGTGTTATTTCTGAGGATAATCGAACAATATCTGAGGAACTGCCTAACAAATTCTGTGTGTTGTTTGTTTTGTTTCGCAGTTATCTTTTGATTTGTGAATAAATTCGTTTTAACACTTGTGAATCGGCTAAATCGAAACAAGAACTATGAGATTAAGTAATAAAACTACTACATGTGGTATCAGAGCATAGGTTTTCTGTAGATCTAGCTTTGATTTTGTTGATCCTGTTTTATTTGCTTATCTTTCTGAATTGTGTGTTTTCTGGAATCTGTTAGGGTTTTAGTTTTGTGGATCTTACATCTATTTTGTGATCTGTTTTCTTTTAAACAATTCTCTCTTGTTTTTCAGTTGTCTTTATTGTAGCTGTTGGACCAGTCTCGCTGATACCGAAGCTACGCTGGAGGGACAGCTCGCTGAAGGTAGTTTTGCTCTGGCTTAGAAAGAACTCTTAGTGAAAGGAGTTCGTCAACGAAGCATATGGGAGGTGCTCACTGAGAAGATTGCCGCTGAGATGGACAACGCGCTAACAAACAAATAATTTTGTCGTATGCCCATCTGTCCAATTCCGACAAGAAAGACATCACAATTAATGCGGTGTAAGGAAAAGGCATGCGCGCAATTAATGCACTCTGAAAAAGGAGGCGGGTTGGTAAACACGGAATGGCGCTCCTGACACCCAGGAAACGCGCAGTACCTGTTTCCGGTAAATAGTAACCTTGAAGACTGCTACGCCAAT
>CAOJBJ012777352.1:0-10219 GCA_948291685.1 Euphorbia celastroides
AATTGTAAATGCATGTAGTAGCGGACATGCTCATAAACACTAAAGAAAACTGCATTTCCAATAGATTCTCTCAATAATGTTGTAAAACCTCCACGAAAAATGCCTGAAACCTGAAATGCTTTCTATCAGAGCAGGACAGTATCATATTTTGACTAGAAACTAAGCAGAAGATTTTCTCACCCCATCTTTTCTCACAGTGTCAAGGGCACAATCAAGAGGGCCAGTGTATCTGTGAGAATTTTTAATCAAGGTGTCAGTACCTTGTACTTGCATCCTGCACTGGAAAAATTCAATTTAATAAGAATAAGCCAAATAATGGGTCTGATAAGAGAGAGAGGAGCAATAAGTGAAACTCGGTTGCTTACTTTTATAAGCTCAGAGGGGCATAATACAAAACTGATAATTGCTCCACCATAAGCTGCAGATGGGATTATAACACGGGGATTGGGCACATCACTATGCACTTTTCCCTTCAGAAACAGCAGAGTTATGCAGGGATAAGTTTGCAACAATTTTCAGTCAAATACAAAATCTGCATAGCAGTAGCAAAAAGTGAAGTCAATTCATTTTATTTTTCACAGACCTGCAAGGACTGCTTTGTTTGGGAATAAACACCGAAAAGAATTGAACTCTCAAAAGCTACTCCAAAAAATGACGATGTTGCACCCCTGTAAAGGCCTTTGACCTGTTGAAGACAATTATACATAGTTTAATTAACCTTTAAAAAGAGCAATTTTAAGGGCAATAAAAGCAAGGAACTACAACAAAATGACTAGCAGGCACCTCCAACTTTGAACAAAGTAATGCAGTTCAAAATCTTTACGAATACCTAGAATTACTACTACTAAAAAAGCTCCAAAGATGACTTTTGAGACAAAAGGATCAATAAACTGAGCAGGGCAGAAGTTTGCAATGGTTCACTTTAAGGCAATACAACTCATCAGGAGCAGCATTGACTCCATTAATCACAGGAAATGATTACAAATAACAAGGAGAACAATGGAGAGAAACAAAATAAGTTCAGCACTTTCAATTAAACAACAGTTAAGAATTATGAACAATTCTACAAATGAGAAACATCATTGATGAACAAAAGAGGGAAATTCAGGTAAGACAGCACAAAAGTTAAATAAAGGCTCACGAGAAGCATACTCCTTCAGTCTGCAGAATCCTAGCCGTACAATGCAAACCATTCTTGTACTTCACCCCATCGGCTCCTGTATTATACTTTTGCAGCTTGACCTAACAAATCCACAGTACAAAAACACTTTTCAAAAGCGCAAAATCAGAATCAATAGCGGGAATCAAAGAGCTACACAGGCGAAAAGAGGAAACAAACCTTGACAGTGTCGAAGGGATGGCCAATAGCAACAGTGGCGACACCGGCAACCAAGCCCGCTAAGTACTCCTTGTATGGAGCAGTGTCCCCCATTTGCTGTAAACCCTCGCAATTAGAGAAATAGTGATGCAAAACAAGTGTAATCAGTGGTGGTAATCCTAGTCATCGTCCACTATGCCAAAAAATGGTGGGAATCAATCACCGGAGGGAAATTGAAGATGCGGAAAGAAAACACGAAAACGATAAATAAAGAGTAAGTGGAAGCTCGAAAATAGGCGGAAAAGGAAAGGGATACGGCGGTTGATAGGCTGATAGAGTGGCGGACCAGTGAGGACTTGGATCGCATAGGCGGCGGCCCACTTGATTTATTTGTTTCTTGCGCTTCGATGAAATTATTCCTTAATTAAATAATCAGAGTTTAACACAGTATTAAGCAATGTTTTCTTTCAAAAAATTTAAATGGAGAAAAATTAATGAGTTTAACATCAGAAATGTAACTAAGGTTATAGCTAAGTACATAATAATTAATAAATCAATGCACTATGATTTTAATTCAAAAGTAGATGCTCCACTTTCACATGTATTTCGGAAACATGGAACAAAATATATTAGATTTTAATAAGAATTGAAATTGCAAACAAGGAGTATATGATATTAATTACAATTGACTGAATTCGATGGTTTATTACACAAACAAAACAATGTAACAACTTGGCCAACAAATATTTTATTCTCAAGTCGTTGAAAATATATATCGCGAAGTCTAGATATCCTATTAAAAATGTAATTACTACATACAGATACATGTCACTTCACATTAACACTCTTGCTTAACACCTTTCTTCAGCTCCAAAACCTCAAGTTTTATACCAATTGATCACCGAGTTGGCTATTGTCATAACTTACTAGGGATCATCTCATTAGAGATGGTACCCGCTTTGTTGAATCGACTCGAGCTTACCAAAATCTTGTTTCTCTCTGCCATAAATTTAGCAAATTTTGAACCCTTTTCCTGTTTATCGCCTTCTAGCAGAGAATCAAACAACTTGGGAATTGGAGGATTTGGCTTCGGAGAAAGTGGTGGTATCAACGCCCAAACCGAAGAGATTTGCTGATTTGGTTGATCAAGATCCTGGAGAATTGCAGTCTTTTGCATATCTATCACAGGGAAAATCAAATCAGGACCATACAGTTACCATAAAAACACCGAATCGAAAAACATAAAACAAGCTGAAAAGGGTAAATTTGTGCAATTTCACCTCTTGCAAACTCGAAAATAGGCTCCAATAGAGCACAGGGGATGCTGAAATTTAGATGCGGTATAGCTGTTCCCCCACCATGCCTTGCATTGCTGTGTCCATGGAAGAGCAAATACTAAGGCCAAATACAATAATACATCACTTGCTTCCCAAAGTTGTCCCACTTTGCCTACTGCGCCTTAAACTTTGAAAACATCTAGTTCCCCTCAAATTCCCCTCAAATTTGCAAAAAGTAAACCAGTTTGTCTCTAAGCGTGATGTGTCAGTTTCTGGTTGATTTTGACTCCTCAAGCATATCATTCTTCCAATGTTCTCTCACAAACTAAAAACTGACACGTAGCATTTCAGGGCAAACAAGTACGCTTATCGGAAGTTTAAGGGGCAATGATAAGCGTTTTACAGGTCGAGGTAGTCTGCTATTTGGGCCATGTTTAGGGGGTAATGATGGGTTTGATCGAATACTGATTTCAGAAGAACTTTTAATTTACTATACCTGGTAACAAGGCCGACCATTGAACCATTTGAATTGACAACAGCACCACCACTGCCACCAGGGTGAACTGCAGCTGTTGTTTCCAGCATTGCAGGCACCTCTGAATCCCACCCTTGAAGGGATCGATGATATGGAGGCGGCCTAGCTTTCACTACTTTTGCTACCACGCCAGAGCAAACCGAAGGGTAAAAACCTAAGAAATAGCAAGTAAAATGTAAAAAAAAATTGTATTCATAAACAATATGAAACAATCCAAATGCAAAAAGGAAAGCAAAACTGTTACCACATCTTGGTGCAAACAAGCCATGGCCAATAACATATGCCTTTGACCCCACAATCGGGCAGGCAATATCCACCTTGATAGGGCAAAGTTTCTCTGGGACAGATTCAAGCTGCATTAAGGCAACATCCAAAGGCCCCTTACAAACATATAATACCCTTGCATCACACCAAATCCACGGTTTCACATGATCCAACCGAACCCGAATTCTTTTATGGCCATTATAAGGCAAGCTCAATTTGCACCCTTTGCTCTTATCAGCATTACCCGGCTTGATGTTGTTCACTAAATCTGGCAGCAGACTATGACCTATTGCAGATTCAGTTTCATTTTTTTCGCCATTAACAGTTGTTTTCCCAAATCTCCAGGGCTCTAGCAGGTGGGCATTTGTAAGTATCAGGCCTTGGTCATTGAGAAGAATGCCAGATGCCCACGAGCTTTCATCAACTGTAATGAGACAAACAGAAGCCATAGCTTTCTCAACTGGTTGTGGTGGAGGGCTATTAATGGCCCCATTGATATAAAGAGATTCTTTATTGGCAATTTGAGGCTCCTTCAGCAGCAAATCACTGCAAGCAGTTGCAATGGCTTCCCATGGCATCACCAGCTGTTACCCAAGGCTATAATTTTGCATGATCCATTAATGCCAGATAGTTCAAAACTATTAAGAACGAGAAAGTTATACAATTACCTGAATTTCAGCACCGCTGCTTTTTTGCCTCAAAGGTCGAATCAAAATGCCAATCAAATGTGCTTGTTCACTAAAAACAGGACCACCTTCCATTCCTGATATAGTTAGCGTTGATAGGTAAAATTTATTAGCTTCAATGAGCCAACCATAATCTAGAGATAAATGTCACACCTGGAAGACACCTCATGTCAGCCATCAGCAAACAAAAACTAGGAGATGTGGCGGGAAAGCAGTTGGCAATACACCCTATTGATAAGCTGGTTCAAGTATTGAAGGGTTAACAAATTACACAAATTTGTAGCGTTTGAGGTACCAATTTGTTAATAGAACTGTATTAAAAACTAGAAAAGTAAAATAGAGAATATTCAAAACAATACCTGTTAAAGAAGTGCAAAGAGGAGAGAAGGCCAAAAGGAGAACCAACAGCTAAAACAGAATCCCCTCTTCTCATTGAAGGTTGTATCGCGATGCTTGGTAGATCCTAAAAATTGATAATGTTATGTTCATTGTGTGCCTAATGTCATCATAAGCTATGATAAAGAAAAACTATAAAGGTTATATTGTCACTAATAGCACAGGTATAGCTGGAAATATAAATTAAGGGGATATATAAAAGAAAACCTTCTTATGTATTTTCGCTCCAAGGATAGCAATTCTAGTAGATGTCTTGCTCATATGACTTGGACCGCCAGGCTCTGATATTGCTAAATGCCTCTGTCCCTGCATTCAGCCTGAAACGATTAAATGTGTATTTATGTATGGCATTGTATTCAACAAATACGATGTTATTGAAAACAGGCTTTTTCTATTGCCAACAAATTCTGACTTCTTCTAGTATTTTCCGAGCTCTAATATCAAGGATAACTGAAAATAATAAGCTCAAAGCAGCTGTCTATAGCCTTAATATTCCTTGTTTTTCTCCAAGAAGAACTTATCAATTGTTTCATAAAGCTGATCTATATACAATTTATGAATGAAAGAGTAGAAAAGGAAAATCTTCAGATAAGTTCAATGACAATGTTGGAAGCACAAGGCAGCGATATGAAAAAAAAAGTAAAAGATAAAAGGAAAACCTTGTTCCCTACAAACCTGTGTCTGAATGGCTTCAGAAGTAGTTTGAGAGCTTTTATTAAGTGTGGTCAAAGACCAACCGAACTCAAATCCATCTAATGAGCCTGAAGAGGATTCAACAAGCGATTGGAGAGCGATGGCAGACACAGGAACATCAACCTTAATATTAAACATGCTAAGTACATGTCAGCTTTCATTTATACATATATTTCAAACATGTTGGAGAACCTAGGTAAAGATGAGCATGAAATCGAGACTGCTAAACATAACTACTTGTTTGTAGTCTGGTATCAAGAAAGACCAATGAGGTACTTCACACACAAATATTCTTCAAAAACATACCATCAATAATCGTGCATTAAATTACATCACGTTCACAACTTAACAAAATAAAAGTTATAGCCATGATCATCCCGGAAAACTGTAGTAAATATCACAAAGATAGTAATGAGGTTTTATGGAAAAATACAGAAGTTGAGCCCTAAATGGCAATATATTCAGCAGTAGCAACGATGAAATTTCGCGCAGGAGTAAACCAAATCAGAATCTCAGCGTTGCTTAATGGTACTTGATATTGATCTTAATATCCATAAAAACACAAAACTGGATATGCCCTAAACTTTCGTTGAAAACCATGAAAGAGAAAGGATTCTTGCACCCACCAGTCTTACAAGCTGGGCACTAAGCCAATGAGAAGTTCCTTCCTCCAAGTTCCCTTCAGCCAGCGGTCTCTGCACTCCAAAACATTCCGATATAACAATCTCGATCAACGAAAACAAGGTCAAGTGTAAGCAAATCCATGAAATCATGAACATCGAACATTATTTATACCTCTAACATAACATCAATTTGAGCACCAGGAATCACCTCAGGCGCCCCCTGAGAAAAATAACAAGTCCTGCAATTACATCAAAAACCAAACCCTAGTACAAAAACAATCTAATTATCCAAAATTGAACCTGAGCAATGCCCTCTCTGAGCCTAGGCGACATAAAAGACTCAACAACAGAAGCAACAGTCACAATGAGAGCCAAACCCTCAGCCTCTTTTACCCCACTAGAGTCATAAAGAGTATTTGGCAGTAGCATCCCAGAAGCTGAAAGTGTCGTCCTGCCTGAACTGAATCGCCATAGAATCAGCTATTTCAATTCCATATATTTTGAAGAAAATTAAAATCCGTAAACCGGTTTGAATTGAACCGACATACTTGTAATGGTGAAAAGCATGGTTCCGCATCTTCATCCCCTTGGGATCCTGAAAGAAGTTCAATTCAAAAATTAGAGAGAAAAATAGGGAAGAAGCAGATTAATACTGAATATACAGAAGGGGAAATTTACCGGGCCCTGAACTCTGACCATAACAGCGAAGTTGCGGGCAAAATCAAAGGTTGCAGGCCAACCCATCGTAAGAGGAACGAGAGAACCCGAAAGAATTGGGAGTTATGATGGAATTGAGATTGTGAATTGCGATTGGAAAGCAATCATTTGGAAAGTTTGAGAAGTGTTTGCGCCATTTTACGTTTCTCCAATTGAGAATGGCGAAGACGACGATATTGATGACTTCAGAATTTAGATCAAATTTTGGACTTTCGAGGCAAAAGCTTCGGCGTCGTTTTATTACAGTTTTCATGACAATTAATTCCCGGGTTATCTTCTTTTTATCGAGAAAAAAAAGCAATGGTTATTCTTTCAAAAAAATTAAAATTATTTTTGAGTAATCACGTGGAGTTCACTCCACAAATTTCATGAGAACCATTAAAAACTATTTTTAAATAAAAATTTATTTCATATGAATTTATATTAATATTAAAAAAATTATCCTTTTAATCGAAAATCTGTCAGGTTGTTTTTGATAAAAGATGTCCTGTATTTTTCGGCTTTTTCAAAACGGGGTCTTTTTTTTACAAAAAAGGTATGTGTTTTGCACAGGTAACAACAAAATTATTTCTATCCATAAACCGTAAATGTACCGACGTGGCAAAAAGTATTTTTTGAAATTCAAATTTTTTACCCAATCAACACATTGCCCTAACCCATATACCCTTAATCTCTAATTGAATATCTAAATCCCTAATTAAATCCCTAAATGCTTAATTGAAAATCCCAACCCGCCGGAAAATCGATTGCCGAAAAATCACAATTGCCCTACCAGATCTGAGAATACCCTTCTTCTTTGGCGATGTCCCCTCCCCTTCTTACCCGTCGTTGGTGCTTCTTCTTTCTCTAGTGTGAACTTTCGGCAGCCGCTAGAAATCATCGTGTCCGGTGAAATATCATCGTTTTGCTGGTGTGAAATCGAACCGCCGTCGTTTTCGGAAAATCGAACCGCTGTGAAATCGCTGCAGTTGGTGATTGGTTTTTGATTTGGTATATGGGTTAGGTTAGGTTTTAGATGGGTAATTGGGTTAGGGTGAGGTGGTAATTGGGTTAAAAAATTTTGATTTTCCAAAAATATCCCTGCCACGTCATTAATTTTAACACCATTTGACGGAAGTCCCTTTTATGCATAAAAAAAGCACAGAGAATGTTTTTATACTTTATCCTTTGATAAATTCGAAAGTGATTTTTTTTTTTTTAAGTATTCATATTTTGTTTTCTTTTACTACTTACTTGATAAGTGGCTTTACTTTTACCCCTTGTTTGGAACCAATTCTACAAGAAAAAGAAAAGGATTTCATTTGAATTTTTTATAGAATTCAATTGAATTCACTTTCTTACTCAAATTCTTTTGTTTGGAAATATTATTCTCATTAAAAAATTCAATTAATGATTAACTAATTTTACTTAACACTTTTCCATAACTGACCTTGTATTGTAAATTTTCAAATAAAAGGTTTAGGTACCTTCAAAATTTAAACTATAAACACTACAACAAAATTACTATCAATGTTAAAAAAATAATTAATTTTTTCAATGCAAATCAAAGTATAATTATTTATTTTTCTGCAATTTAAATTGATTTTGTGATTGAATTTTACAATAGGTACTAATAAACTGGTCGGAGCAATTTTTTTTTTTTTTGAACGGTTGAAGCTAAGATACTAAAAAAATTAAAGCCTAAAGAAAATGAAAAGAAAAATGAAATATAGTAGCAGCCTTTGAAAAGAATAATGTTTTGATTTAAATTATATAGCAGGAGCCTTCGAAAAGGTTCTGGAAAATAACACCCTCATATTACTGACAGCAGTATTGTAAAAACTCGTTTTTGAGTGGCCAACCCCAATGATTCATGTCCAAATCCGGCCATATTTTGGATGATTTCACGCCAGTTCATTTGCAAGAAAATGATTTCCTTTATCAAATTACTTTCTTTTCTTAATGCTAATTTCAAACGAGATTTGGCAAAAGAATTCATTTACAATTGAATTCTCTCAAAATTTGTCATTTCAAACAAGGGGTTAATTAGCGAAAAAATGGATATTTATTGTCCGCCATTCGATGAGTATTCACCGTGATTACACATTCTTCGTGTAGGTCCTGTGTGGCTAATTTACACGTATCAGAGAAGGCTGAATGACCTTTTTGATTTAAAAATGAATTAAATTCTTAACTTAAAATACCTCGATTTAAGTCAGCAGAACAGTGATTCCGCTGATGCAACTATAGCGCTGATGACTGAGTCAGTCTGCGAAGTTGTTCACGCTGAAAGTATAATTAGTGAGCGCGCTGACAATTTTAATTAAAACAGATAATAAAGTAAAAAGTATAAGGATAAGAAAATCTTCACTCAGTGATTTATCCTGGTTCAGCAACTTGTGCCTACATTCAGTTCCCGGATACCTTTTCCGAGATTAAATTCACTAAGTGATTCCTTGTCGGTAAAGAAGCCTTCTTACAGAGTTATACCAGTTACAAAGTACCCTCCTCAACAACCTAAACTCAGAGTTGTATCAGTTACAGAGTCCCTCCTCAACAACCTAAACTCTAACTCACTGAATGGATGCCCTCTCCACTCAGCCTGCTCGACTTGAAACAGATTTAGCCTCACACCTAGCTATTACAACTATTCTCAAGACAGAGCAAGGTTTCAGTTCTCTCAATAGACCGACTATTGAGCTTTTTCGAAAATTACTTTGAGCAGAGATTTCAACAGAGTTTCGGCTTAAACAATTTTCTCGATACAGTTCTCTTCGAGTCTTCATCCTTTTATAGAGAGATTCTGAAACTAGCCGTTGGGTTTTTCTAACTACTTGATATGCTAATCTGAGACTAGGAATTTGCCCGTTTAAAGACAGAGCTGTCCTTAATCCAAAGATTAGTCTTGATGAAAACTTCCTCTGTAATCCGTTGTGTTTTGAAATCAAGAACTTTGCGTTTGTTGGCGCGATTTGATTGGTTCTACGAAATTCTGGCAGGTTTCCCTCGTAGCAGGTGTTGTGCGCGACGGTGTCAGATGTGCACTTTTGTCCTCTTCTCATTTGCACCATGCCTTCTGTCAGTCGTGCCTTTTGTCGGACTAGATTAGCTGTCAAAACGACAGACTAACTTTTTGGTTTGACTTTCTCGTGATTCTCGATATTCTCCCATCAACATCAGTGAAGCGTTTGTTGTATCAACGTAATATTCTATCAGCGAGATCCTCCTTTTGTTTGACTGCAAGACTTCTTTTACTGAGCGATTCGTGCCTAAAGCAAAACTATCGATATCAGTGTGCTGACTCCTCGATAATCTTTGGGCATCAGCATACTGATCCAACACTTTGTCATCTGCTTTATTTGGTATCAAAATTCATAAAGTGAACTAATGTTTAATATCACACTTCAACTCTCCATTACACAATTTGTGTTTTACTATTACATGTGCAACAACATATTGCATAATTTATAGAGTTCTTTTAAAGACTATATACGCCAAGCGTAATTTTAATAATTTTTTTTCAAAGAACTAGAAAATTTTAAGGCTATGGGTATAGAATTCAGTATCTCCCTCCCTCACGTTAGGTTAAATACTAGTTAAATTACCCTCAATTGATATAACTCTAATAAATAAAAGGGTTAAACTAATAAAATAACTTTTTATGTTTGTTTTCTTGTACTTTTTTTGTATCGTGGACAAAGTATTTGAAAAGTCTTGATTTTCCATTAAGA